>CABIKL010000484.1:0-22092 GCA_902196195.1 Aptinothrips rufus
CTAGGTTAGGTGGGAGCCTAGACAGGGGCGGAGCGTGACGGGTTGAGCAAGCTAAAATATTTAGCGAGCTCAGCCTGCTACGCGAAGACACTGTCTGGCGTACACCTAACCTAGTACCGATGGATCCTGGGACTCGGAGAAACGAACAATAAAAATACTTTCACATGCTGTGCGATAGTGTGAGATACTCCGTCACATTTCGTTAGCTTATCCTCATCTTATTTTTAATTTCAAACGAGAAAATTCCGAGTTTCCTTATTTCTTGTTAGGATAATTTATTGACACAGACTAATCCAGACTGACTGGCGTGCATTAATCCTAATTAGGATTTTTAGCGTACGGAAAATAGACAAGTTGTTGCCCCTCCGGAGGGACCCGTGTGCGAGCTTTGCTGTCGCCATGATTTTATTATATCTCAAAATTCAAGTAAGCTAGCATAAATATTCCCTCTACACGAAAAGAAAAAAACACTACCCTACACGTTCAGGTCCTCTGGGTTAGTCACACCAAATGTCACCATCACACGTAAAGTGTTGGCAATGGATCAACATATTTTTTTTCGCGACAGTGGCTCTGCCATTTGATGGTCTCGATCACGAGCTGAGCCATTAGCGATACCTGTTACTCGGGACACAAAGATCCGCTTTCCTTCGTCTGCTCTATTTGTAGACACGGTCGCGAGTCGCGAGAGAACAGTTTGTGATGTCGACTGCTTCAAACAGAATTGATATTAACATTCTTCTCAAAAGATTTTCACAAGAGGAAAAGCAAACGAAGTCGGTACTGTCCCGTATTCGGGGGAAAACTGTTCACTCTTTCGAATTTAATCTTATAGACGCTTTTTACTGAACATAAGTATTTGGTCTGTTCCCCGTAAACTAGCAATATTGGCGTCCGCCTGTAACACTGTCTGCTTGTGATTACCTCCCATGCTTTCTTTATTGAACGAATTCTGCACGCGGTAATTATACTTCCCGCCTCGCCGTTCCAACGAGTGTAGTTAATAGTTAATACCTGCTGAATACGTTACCCATAAGGAAAGCATCGGGGGTAATAACGAGCAGATAGTGTGTCAGATGGACACCAGTATGCCTAGTTTATGGGGAAAAGACCATGTGCCAGACGTTAAGAGACGACAGTATCTAAACAGCTATTGAACGTATCAAAACTATATCCGTCTGCTCACTGTAAGTACCTTTCGTAATTTAACGGAATAAATCGTTACGAAATGCTTCGTAAACTTCAATTACGATTAATGTCGTAAAACGTATTTTACGAACATACTCGTAATGTCTTACTACGATTAAGTTTCGTAATTTAACAAAAATCAGGTTGACTTAACAGGCAGTTTTCAAATTTCGCCTGTTGAGAAAACGGTCATTTCGTGAATTTACGAACAGTTTCGTTATTAATTGTAACGAACAAATTGTGAACTTACGAAATAAACTCGCTATTTAACGAACAGTTTATACTGCAAATTTTACCAACGTTTATTCGTAAATTTACGAAAAAATCAGTTACAGTGCTCGTAGGAACGGAGATACACGGCACTGCTCTCTAATGTGAGAATCTTCCTATCAGTTCTCATTACGAATCTTAGACTCCATGGAGTGCAAGCTCTCAGAAACTGGAAGCCGCTGTCTCAAAGTGCCTCTCTTCGCGTAATCGAACAGCCACGGAGAGGAGACAGAGTTTCATTCCCGGTGGCCTCCCTAGACAGACTTATCGGAGCCTTCAAAGATACGTCCATATGAGCGCGTTGCACAAACTAAGTGCTTTTGCTCATTTCTGCGAGGTTACGCTAGCATGCCTCCGAAAGGTACGAAGGCCTGGCAATCACGCTGTCCAGCGAGTCGTATTGGAGCGGAATCATCACCGAGTCGGACATAACTAATGACTAGAGATACCCCGAGAGCTACCCGTTCATAAGATGAATAATGAATATTGATATTCGTGGCATCGATAACCTCAGCTTTGATATTGTGCCCTGTGAATGTAAGTGAGTGATCGCTGTTTTACATTAGAAAAAGTGCTGCGGTCGCTCACATTTCAGAAACAATGTTCACTGTAAAAAATAATGCCTTTTTTTTGGGGAGCCCTTCCCCCAAAACAGAGGGAAAGTAACGCCAGTTTCAAAATTTTAGGGGCTCGTTTGGAGGATTATGTAGAAATGCGTTTTAGAGTTTCCTCGTCATTTTGGTATAGCGCTCAAAATGACCCCCAAAAATTTCAAAACTAGTATTACTTGACCCGTATTTTAGAGGAAGGGCTTCCCAAAACAGGTATTAATTTTTACAGTGTAGTGATGAGCCCGTCCCCCTGTTGTAACAGTGTGACAAGCCTACTCTATGGCTGCAAAGTGATCACCATACCAACAACCATATTGCGCGCCATCGCACTGTTATACTGTTATTAAAGTGTGATGGGCCATCGCACTTTTTCTAAAGTAGGACGTTAACTCTGTTAAGTTTACCGAGTATTCGCTGATAATCATTCGAAATCTATCGATAAAAAACAAAACATTGCAGCGAAAATCTTCACATTTTGATACACTGTTAGTATATAGACCGGTAAAACTGCGATTTAAATGCCCGAAACGAAAACATTGCGCATTCACAAGTCAATATCATGCTAGATTCTCGACATTATCTCAATAACATCAATAGCAACAGAAATCGATAAACACTACCGACATATCGTTGAAAGAGATCGATGTCTCGATACATCGATTACACGTACAGCACGTCATACCCAGTGATGAGTGATGAGGACATGCCGCCTCTCCAGGCCAACAGTTAAAAGTACACACCTTCGTCTCGGAAGCTGCCCACGTCGAAGAAACCGGTCGCCTGCCCGGCCACAAGCAGCGACAGCAGCGCCGACCCGGTCCAGCCGATACCCATGACTGGCGCCCGGACCCGGTGCTCTCCTCAGCCGCGACACAAGGCCCGGCCGCCCGCCGCGCCGCGCCACACCACGCCACGCCACGCCACGCCACCCGCCCGCTCCACACACCGCGTAGGTCACTGCTGGGCAAGGCTGACCACATCACGTTACATATTTATCATCCTGCGCGCCTCGATTGGGCGCTAAGAGCGCATCCTTGCACTCCCGTGTGAAAATAAAAACAGCTTTGTGTTTATATCGATTGATACAGACCGAATTAAAACGTAATGAGTTTCGAGTCCAATTCACTCAATTTGATAAAATACGAATAACGTTTTATTACATGTTTCTTAAACCTTACATAAACGTTAATAAAGAATCAATTTACTTTATTCATATCTTCTTACATTGAATATATTGAACTCCTTAATTCAAAAATAATTACGTTTTTATAAAGCGATACATGATTTTTATACATAGCCTGTTAGCAATATTCGGCACTGAACAAAATATCGTGATGAAGTTTTCAACTCAGACGACATCCTTGTCAGTCCTATAGAGCACGTTAACTATGTGTGACGATATGGTTTCCACTTCGCTTTCTAAAAACTAAATGAATGACGATATTGTCACGCAGTCACTGTAACCACATATTTGGGATATAAAGTGGCCGTGAAATTGTCATCGGAATGAAGACGGTTTGTAAGTGGGGAATGGGCCTGGAGAGGCAACCTTATCTTGTGGATAACAGGTGGTACACTGTTGTGAAGTATGTTGATCAACATTTCTGGCGTGTATTCACGAAAGCAACGTTTCCAGCAGCAATGTTTCTGGCGTGTATTCACGAAAGCAACGTATCCAGCAATGTTGATAAACATATAAAACAACGTTGATGTCATCAAACAGTCCCAAGAAATATTATCCAACATCTCCTAGCAATGTTGGACGCAATCAACTCTGTCCGTCAATGTGGGAAAGTATCTTAGAATCAATATATTTTGGAATACAGTCTGCCCCTGTAGTCCAAGGTCCATTCACGGCGTTCGAATCAACAGCTATTAGTGACCTCTCAGAAGCTTTGAACGAAATCGGAAGTGGTTTTGTCAGATTCTATGGTTTGAGCTGCACACTGTTCCAAGAGTACGTCGCTGCCGTCGCATCGGTGTCAGGGACGGCGTTCGAGATGTCACGGCTAGGGGAATAATGGACTCGGAGCGGCGAGTGCTGGAGCCACTTCAGCTCGCCGCCGTGCATCCCGCGACCACTCGTCACAGGCATGTCGCATCAAGCTGGAGCACATGTTAGCGGGACTAAGTGGCGATAACCGACAACAAACCCACTTGGTCTGTTCCTCGTAAACTAATAATCGCGTTCGCGTCCACACTGTATTTTGAAACATGTTGATCAACATTGCTCCCGTATGCTAACGAAAAAAAAAACCTACGCTAGCAATATTGATCTCATCCCAAAGTCCACAGCCATATTGACCAATTTTGGACACGATCAACATTGTCTCCTCTTTACCTCCTCAACCCTCCTGCTTGCCCTTGTTTGTGTACTTCGGCTTGTTCGTCGAAGTCCCGCTTCAGGCATCTTTGGAATACCCTATCGAAGAAGAACAGGTTCCAAAGCAGAGTACGAGAAATGGAGTGTGCGTTCGCTTAAGGATACATTTCAACATTGCTGGCGAACGTTGACAAAAGCAATAGACCCCAGCACATATTAAAACGGAGGAAATGGATTTTGGCCATCAATATGGAAAAGTATCTTGGAATCAACATATCTTCAAATACAGTGCACCTGTAACACTGTAAAATAATTTCGTCACTTCACGAGCTATTACATGACGAACGGTTCGTAATAATTCTTCGTCTGTGAAGTTTTCGTTACTTGACGACACATTTCAACAGGGATAATTTGTAGTATATATTTGACGATTTTTTTTCGTCAAAATTGCGAAACATTCGTCACTTCATTTTTCGGTACAGTTTTCATCTGTTATAGAATTTAGAGAGCGTGACGAATAATTCGTGAAGACGAAATATTTGTATAGGTCTCAAGACGAAATATTCTTGTTCCAAAATGAGCAAGAACTTTTTCGCAAAATTGATATCTTGTAGCAATACACACGTACTTCTGGCACCTCAAGTAATACTCACGTGCTTTTTGACAGAGGTGCTAAAAGTACGTGAGTTTGCTAGAGGTGCCAGAAACGCATGTGTATTGCTAGGAGGTATCGAAACTCCGTGTTTGAAATCACCTCCAACGATTTCCTTACGGGTATCGGTAACGCATTCTGCAGGCGATAATTACACATGTTGAAATGGCTGTTGCAGGCAGCGTAATTCCTGGCTGCAGAATACGTTATACCCATAAAGAAAGCATGGCAGATGGTTACACTGTTACAGGTGAAATCAATAAGACTAGTTCACGGGGAATGTCACGCAATTTGAAATGCTAGTCTAAGTAATTTAGTCTCGCTGGACTAGCGTCAACTTTTACACTGAATGCTAGAATTAAGAACGAGTGAATAATTGCATTTGTTGATCTTGAACGAGGAAGACATATATTTCCCCAACGATTGAAAGGGTACGACTAAACGGGCGTTTGTTTCTAATAAACGTCGACATGTAGTTTAATTTTCTTCCTTCAAATAAGTCTCGTCTGTGATTATGTAAAAAGAGTACTGGTAAGAATGTCTAAAATTGCTATAAAAGTGTTCACGACTTTAATACCATCGGCGGGCATCAAAGACATTTGCAGACATTACAGAGGTCTTCGTCTTCGCCTTCCTCTTCTTCTTCTTGTCACGAGTCTTACGTCAGACATTGCCATCCCGCCACCATCATGTGTGGGATATTAAGAACCTAAGTAAGGTATCGATCGAGCAGACAGCAAATGGCCATAGGACCTTATACGTCGACGTGCATCAACGGAAAGATGTGTGTAAGCTCACCCGTAAGGTGATCTATCAAGAATTAGAATTGTGGGGGAAGGAGGGGGGGGGGGGGGGGGGGGGGGGGGGGGGGGGGGGGGGGGGGGAGAATGTACCGAAAATACGACAGGGGTGCTGCCCGAAAAATTGCCTACCTACGAGGTGGCGCCCTATGGGCACCAGTTCTTTCTGAAAAAGGATGTCCCGTTGCCCCCCTCCGTACCTCCGTACCTCCATGGATCCACGCCTAGACGATAGCGGACTATTTGGCTGTTTTCAATCAGCACATCGCGGTGTCGATTCGATGCTATTTCTATGTCGTGACGTAACCTTCCCGGACAAGCGGTTTTCTGCAGCCTCATCATGTCGAAGATGACTCGAAAATAGAGACCACGCCACTGCTAAAAAATAGTTATAGATTTAGGGAGCTCTTCTCGAGAAAGAAGGTGACGTATCGCCAATTTTCAAAATTTTGGGGACCCATTTGGAGGATTATGTAGAAGAGCATTTTAGAGAATAGTCTGATCAGTTTGGTGTAGTCCTCAAAATGACTCCCAAAAATTACCCCACACCTGTTTCTCGGGAAGGGCTTCCCAAAACTGGTATCTTTTTTTTTAACAGTAACGAGTTTGAACCAAAACGTTTCCACAAGTTGCTTAACACTCGGTAGTGTCCAAATCAACTGCAACTTCGAAAAAATCCATACGAGGAATATATCCCATGTGGAACATGTGTGGAATGTAGCGGCATATGGAGCTGGAACACAGTTAAAATATTTTTAATTTCTGACGGACATCTGTTGAAACTTTCCGACTAATCTGTCATAAATTTACAAAACTTAAAACTTGCAAATGTTTATTTTTGGCGTGTACTCGAAAATGTTAAAACTTCTGAAATTTTTCATGATTTTAGACGACCATCGTAAATTTACGACGCAAGTTTGTAAACAGTGATAGCGAGAATGTGTTACATTGGTTGGAAAACAGACACTTTTTCAATTTTGGAAATTAATGGTGGAACAGTCGGAAATCTTTTGTTGGATATTAACAACAATTTTCTAACAGTGTAACAAAGATCAGAAATAAATTGTATTTTTTATATCGGTTTTTGGTTTTTATCGTTTTGTACCCGGTCTAATCGTGGCCGGTTCCTGGGACGACTATTGCTCCCAGCGAGGAGGACGGGAGTGACAGAAGAGGCCTATGGCCTATATGTCCGTTCCACGCGAGAATCAGCGTAAACCAGCGGGGCTGTGGCAGGAGTAATGCTGGGCAGTGCGGCTGAGTAGCGTCGCGCCTGGTGAGTCAGAACTACGTCACCGGCCGCCGCAGCGCGCATCGGTCACTTTCGATATTTATTGCGCGATTATTAACAATCTGAATCACCAACCTAAAGGCGCACTCAATGCAGGAAGGAGTGGCGGTTCGACGGCCGGAAACCAATTTTCGATAGACCGAGCGGCTCGTGACAGTAGTCTGCCCAAACGCCGACGTAACTACTGGTTTTGTTCTGAGTTAGCAAGTTGTCCTGGATGGTCTTATACACCACTTCATCGTTTGAAAATCAGCCTTCGATTTGCAATAGCTTCCTGCATTGGGTGCACTTTTCGGCTTGAGATTTAGATTGTTAATGCATGACGCAATGAATATCGAAAGTAATCCACGAGTGCTCGGTTGACTGGTTTGCACTGTTTGACGCTGGTTCACGCATGAAACGGTACGACAGGCCTCCGCTGCCACTCCCGTCCTCCTCTCGTTCCTATGTCAGTGCTTAAAATCCAGTTCCATTCCCTAACAGTATCGAAAAGTAACGAAGAGGTCCTACGAGTTCGAATGAGCTCCTAACAATACCGAAGAGCACCACAGAAGAATTGGGCGATCCGATCCGCAGTGAAATGCCAAGTTCCGGCGGTGGAAATGTTGGACATTCTGACACACGTCCCTCTTCTGTGAAAGGACTCGAGGGAGAGCACACGCCGCAAAGTCGGTGTTCGCTCCTCCGAAAAAAAATTCACGCAAAATCACCCAAAATGACTGAGAATTCCAAGAAAATCAGCATATGGTGTACGCTTTTTCTTTGGGTGAGCGCCCCTCGAAAGGACTGTAACGACACACCGGCTTCTCTGGCCAGTAGTTGCCGAGTCTATTTTATGGCTTAACTCAAATACATGCTCAGGTTTCCACATGGCCCTGTTTTCCGGGTCACAATCAGAGTTTTCAGCAAACTCTACTGCTAGATTCGGCTAGCTTACGAAAACCTAGCAAGAGGCATGTTATATTCAGATTGTTACTCGTCACTTTAACATAACTATCCACAGATCGTGTAAAGGGCAGTTCATAGGGAAATGTGAAATCTGTTTCATTTACTCCCTTTTAATATTTTTATTTCTGAAGGTACATGAGAGCAAGCGATGTATCGTGCCAGTCAGTCGGGCCAGACAGTGCGCTCTATCCAGGGGATGTACGGAGCGACGCGCGTGTACACCCCGGGGTGCTGGAACCCGCAGAACTGGCCGAAGGAGACGATGCCGATGATGTGGAACATGCAGTAGGCGGAGTCTGTGGGCTGCAGCTGGAGAGGACCCCCCGAGTCCCCCTGCGACACACAACATGACTGCACTTTGAAATACCACTTGAGCAGTAGAACCGTCGATCCTTGGAATGTTCGAATGTTTGTAGAAATAGTCGAATCAAAGGATTTTTTTTTCCAATTCACGTGAAGACTTTTCTGATGGGATGTACACCAGTGAGAACGGCAACGCAGTGGAATTTCAAAGGAATAATTCCTTCGAATCGAACGGTTCCATGAACAATGAACATTCGAGCTTTCCTTCGAGAATTCTTTCGATTCGAAGATTTCAGTTTTGAAAAGATGGTCATTACCGCAAGAAACTGCTGGTAAAACATTTCCAGTTATTTTTTAATGCTTTTTTCCTTCTTACCATGAAAAACATTCGTAATTTCGGTCACCTGGTCGTCGAAAGTTACTGGACTGAAACCAGCTGTAAATTGGAATAACCGCAGTTTTGAAATTACCACCCCAAAACAGTGCCAACAATGCTCATTACCCACACAGCTCCCACAGCATCCCTTGGCTCTAGTGGCACCAGGCCAGGGCTGAGCGAAGACGAGTCAAGGAAGTGAAGAACCGTGATTACTTTGTCAGTGAATGACGCTGGTCCGGCTTGTACTGAGCTGTTGTCTTGGTCTGTACATCCTCAAAGACTCTCATCCGAGGACCAGTATGCTCGGATAGAAACAGCGTAACTGTTGTCGTCGTGAATGAATAACGCAGATTACTCCTCAATGAACCTCATAATGGAGCTCTTTCCAGCACTTAGAAGAACGTATGTCAGAAGGGTACTCACTTTTTTTTTGAAGTATGTTGATCAACATTGCTGGCGTATATTCACGAAAACAACGTAACCAGCAATGTTGATCAGCGTATAAAAGAACGTTGATGTCATCCAACAGTCCCTAGCAGTGTTGTCCAATACCTCCTAGCAATGTTGGACACAATCAACACTGTCCAGCAACGTTGTTTCAACATGGCTGGCGAACGTTCACAAAAACAATGGACTCCAGCTCACATTAAAATGGAAGAAATGGGTTTTGGCCATCAATGTGGGAAAGTATCTTAGAATCAATATATCTTGAAATACAGTGCTTGTGAACCTCACGCCAACAGGCTCGTCCACGCGCCTCCCCTTCGCTTCGCTCAAGAGGAGGAATGAGAAATGAAGACATTTCGAGCTGCCGTCACATTCAAGTGTGACGGAACGTTCATCACTGCGCGGTGTGCATTACTGTCGGGGAATCACATTTTTCGCCCTAATCGCACGTTTCAGTGCTCAGTGCTATTTACATCGAACTTTAAATTGTTGTTATATGGCAGCTTTTTAACGAATAGTTTTTATTCTCATGACTGGGATTGATGAAGACCTCGATACTGAGCAAAGAAACGCGATGACTGTCCTGCCCAAGGGGACTGCCACTCGTTATTCTTGTGTACATCGTACTACTGGATTACCAAGTATTACCAGTATTACAAGTATTACCCATCCGACAAAATGTTGCAAAAATTAGAGACAAATTGACAAAAAAATCGCAAAATTAAGGAGACTTTCGGGTGTTTTTAGGTCACAGGAAGCAGTTTTTCGTCCAAGTGTGACCAAGTATTACCATGTTTTACCGATTCCGTGTACACCGAACTACCAGAGTGGCAGCCCCCTCGGTCCTGCCTAGACCGCCATCTTGACTAGTGACTGGGGAGCAACAACTGCTGTGACTGCCGCACCAGCCCAGTATGATAAATACAGGCGTGGTATGGGAAATTACGCGCATCGCGTTTCCTTGCCCAGTATCCAGGTCTGTAATGAGAGGGCTCACCTGGCAGGCGTCCTTCCCGAGGGAGCCGGCACAGATCTGCGTGTCGATGATGCCCCTCGGCAGGCCGCGGCTGGAACTGTACGACTTCTTGCACTCCCTCAGACTAGTCAGGTTCATCGTGACGGTCATGAGGAGGTCACTCAGGTCCCCGTCTGCAACGAACAACATGTAATGCATTGTTGGCACTCCCTCAGACTGGTCAGGTTCATCGTGACGGTCATGAGGAGATCACTCAGGTCCCCGTCTGCAATGAACAACATGTAATGCATTGCATCTCATAACACATTCACTGTACAAAACACGTATTTCGATTCAAGTGAATATAGTGAGAGGTACGAAAAAATATCGTATACTATTCCAACCTTTGAGTGAATCGTACGAAATAATTTAGTGCCTTCTACTAAATTAAGTTGAATCGAAATGATAAATTGTGGATCGTTTCAGTCTATAACGTATTGTTAACATCACTAGCAATAGGACCACACAATAAGGGCATTTTCCATGGTGTATTTGTGGAATATGTGTGTTTGGTGTTTAACTCGTACTACGTGCGAAGTGCATTCGCTGGAAACGGAAAAAAGTGATGAAATTCTAGACCGTAAAAAAGGAAAATTTAGTTCATCTCAGACTGAAATTAGCACACAACACGGGCTTTCTCATAGGAGTCTGTTTTTCTGCACAGCTTCGTTTAGTCTAGCCTGATCTTGAAGTGTATAACCGCGGCACCGCAGCCATATCGAATCTCATCCTCAACATTCTTACGGCAGTCGAGTACAGTTCTAATCCATTAATCGATTGCTCGAAGCGTCCTTACATTAATACGACGACGAGAACACTTCATCGGGTAACACAACATAAAAGTTTGTGATGCGTGATATGTCACCAGCTACAAAATGTGCTAAAACTCGGTAGAAAGTTAACATAGCAACCAACACCGGAACACAAAGTGTCCAACTGATGGCACTTTGTATGCCATAGCAAACATTTTTTCCGATTTTTCAAGGTGCACTCCTTGAAACAATATATGGAGATGTTTTTCCAACATGGCTGACGTCGCCGCCGTCAGCACCTCACTAGTTCACATTTTAAATGCACGCAAAATACAGAAAAATACTAATGTTTCTCTAGTTAAACAAATGATTTGGACCTGCAGCAACAGTTAGACGTACGCCTCTCATTTTGATTGAGTGAAAACGAGCGGATGTTAATGGATTAAAATCGGGCCGCCCCACTTAGCATTGCTCCTCGATCCCCACCATAATGAATCCCTGACCAGAATTTCCTTGAATTTTAAGGAAGGAAATTCGGTTTTCTTGAAGCTTTTAAGGTATTTCCTTGAAATATCGAAAAAGAAAGTTTGCTGTGTGTCACGTACCGAACTCCGTGAGTCCCCAGCCGGTGACGGTGGCCCGGTGCTGCCTGGCCTCCACGCCGGGCTCCGCGTGCAGACAGACGGGCCGCACGAAGCCCTGCGCCATGTCCGCGTCCCGCTCCAGCCGCAGCAGCGCGATGTCGTTGTACTTGACGGTGGGCCTGAAGTCCGGGTGTGTTAGGCGCTGCGTCACGGCGAGGCGCTGGGGACGGCCGCCCGGGTGCGGCTGCTCCGTGCGGTTCAGCGCGCCCAGCAGCGCCCAGCGCACGGGGTCCCGCTCCCTGCCGGCCGCGACAAGCGCTTTAACGTAGGCTCAGTGTGGGTAGTAAGTGCACGGGGTGAAAACTGACCACTCATTTGGCGCCGGTATTTGAAACAAAAACTTGCACGAGATTAGAGTAATGGCCCTGTTTCGGGCCACTGGCCCTAATTCGAGCCACCCCTGTAAATTACTTGCAGGCTACTTCAGATCCTAGGCGACCAAAAAATTGAAGAGTTAACAATGTGAACTTTTCAATTTCAGCGTCGTTTGGAATCGAGAGTTGCCCGCAAATGATTTTACGGGGGTGGCTCGAATTAGAGCCAGTGGCCCGAAATGGGGCCATTACTCTAGTCATACGAGAACATGACAAACACCTGAGACGAAATAAATCGCAACGCAGAGGTCAAGGGTTCAAATACCGGCTCCAGAGGGGTGTTCAGTTTTTACCGTGTGCATTTATCACCTACACTGACCCTACATTTTATACGAAATTTATAAAGTCTTAGAAATTCTTTACTAAGCATGTTTCACTTTCTTCAACCTCATAATTCTCATAAAGGAATTCTGTACTGGATCTTGTAAGTATTACAAGATCGAATGAATTAAAACGGTATTAAACCTTAAAAATTATCATATAAGTTTTCGTAAGTTTTTGTTACTTCTAAGAAGACTGTATAAGGCTTTATTGAAGTCGATTTCACAGGCAGTGAACCAACTTCCCAGAGCGGCCCAGGGTGTCCAGCAGCACCCACGGCACGGGACCCCCTCTCTCTGAGAGTGAAAAAAGACACAATAGGGTCAGTGTGGGTAATACATGCACAGAGTAATAACTGAACGCCCCTCATTGCCGGTATTTGAACCCAACGCTTGCACGTGACCACTCATAACATAAAGGATCATGACAAACACCTGAGACGAAATAAATCGCAACGCAGGTGTAAAGGTTTCAAATACCGACTCCAGAGGGGTGTTCAATTTTTACCCTGTGCATTTATTACACACACTCACCATACGTCGGTCTCAAAGATCGCGCTACCAATTCTGACCGAACTCTGCGCACATTAAACTACACCGTCATAAATTTAAGAAATGGGTTGCCGCGATTGGTTTGGGCTACGCAACTTTTGTAAATTTTCTCTTTTTTCTGAGGCTTAGGCGGTGCTCCCACTCAAAGTAAGATTATTGATTGTGGATAGAAGTCTTACCTGTAGACGCAGTGAGCAGCTGTCAAGATGAAGTTGGGAGAGATGAGGGATCCGCCGCACAGGTACTCAATATGAGGATGCTCTCCGAAACCAAGTAGGGCCTGCATCAAGAGAGAGGACAGAATACATAGTGAGACGAGCGTGCACGCTTACAATCCTTGCCGTGATATCCTTGTGCATCCATCCACACATGCAGGCTTCTAGCATGTAAAGTCAGGCGTACCAAATAAGGCACAGGGAAAACAGAAGCTGCAGTTTGGTTACCCTCCACTCTTAAATGCTTGCGGTGAAATGCTTCGCAATTTAAAAAGGATTGAAAGTATCACCCACCATGTGAGGATACTCCTTGGACCTCACGAGTCGGCCACCGATGATCAACTGATCAGTCTTGTTGTGGGACTCGCAGTAGTCATTGGTGCTGGACTCGAAAGACGAAGATCTTTCGTTTTTCCGTGAGCAAACGTAACGATTGTATTTCATGCACACTGAAACAAATCAATAGCAAACACATTATGTAACCGTCGCTCTTACAGAAAGGTGGCTTCGAATCAAAAGAATATGAATCAAACTCTTTTCTTCTGCAAAGACGTATCTACTATAAGTGTAAGTACCTCGTGAGTACTTTTTACATTTTCCCGTAGCCATCCATATCCATGTAACGGCATATTAAGGAATTCTTGAGCGCTTTTCAACGCACCGTACCGTTCAAGGGACCAGTGTAAACCACGATAAATGTCAAACTCTTAACAATTTCTGAATTTTTTGCTTCAAGTCGACCTATTTCCGCCTCAACGCTGGATCAAAAGCGTTCTGAATCAACGACATCCTGAAGCTGATAAGCGTTACTAAGCTGTCGAAATGATCTCGTTTACGTAGGTCTGAAGGTATACAATGGCATCGATCATCCAAACCGAAAAGAAGTTACTTGATTCCTCACGGAACTCTCACGGGGTTGTCAGCCTTTTGTGTCAGAGCGCCTGCCGGGGGGAAGGTAGGCCAGCCCGCGAGGCATCTGTGTCATGGGGCTGCCTACCCGGCGACTGGCAGGGGCTCCACAGGGCTACGACAAATCCCAGTAGGGTGCTTTAACCACCCACTCGTTGCAATATGCGGCAACTGTATTGATGGGAGCGGTATTAGCGGTGTGTTGGGATGGCGCCCCAGGGCAGAGTAGCGATCTGTCCCAGTATACGCGGACAACACACGACAGCGCACGCATGAAGGGCGGCGACACGCCACCGTCCCTCATGCGCGCAAGTCTCTCCTGTCAGCCAGCCATGGGTCTATTGAGACCTCAGTGCTAGTAACCTAATCAAAGCAGTGTGCCCCGCAACTCCAATGTTGACTCGTAAGAGTTTGAGCTCGCTTAATGTTTTAACTTGCTCAATGTGTCACACTAACACAGCTCAGCGATCACAGCACTGAAAACGGACCGTCGCAAAATGGATAAAATTCGGACTATTGTCAGTATCTCTGAAACGGCTTTTTTTCCGGGAATACAATGTTCAGAGAGTTCTTTCTTTTTCTTTCAGAAAATGTGATGAAATTTGGAGATGCCATGTTTTGACATACAGTATTTTCGCGTTAATGAATAAGGCCAGAGGGCAAAAAGTGAACGTTCCAAAAACCATCGTAGAAATAATTTTAACATTCCTCTAACAAGGGTCATAAAAGTTCACACACAATTTTTCTGATCACCATTGCTGCCAGCCAGACGATGCAGCTCCAGAAATCAAATTTATAGGAAAAATCGAGAAACTCAAAGGAGGTTCTATCTCCAGAAGGACGAGGTGAGGTGTGTTTGAAAACTCATCTTAAGGAGCTTATTATTGATCCCTTGGCTAATCCGAAAAAGTAAATTTTTGACAACGTTCGGGAATTCGCATACTCTTTCTATCAGGAATAGCTCGCGGTGACTACTGCGCGCATTATTCTTCCCCCTATAAATTTCATTCTAGCTCAGGAATAAAGAAAGGCATCAAGTGCGTTGCCCAGCAGAGCATCCAAACGGGCGGGCATTTCCTAGACTCTCCGCCCATGACGTGGTGAGAGGCGAGGAGAGGCGAAGCGAGGCGAAGCGCGCGGTAGGGCCGGGTAAAAATGTCCGCCCGTTTGGATGCCCTGTCGCGAGGCTGCTGCAGTACTCACTCGCCCTGGCCAGGGTGCCCGGGGGGCCGCGGGTCACGGCGGGGGGCGGCGTGGCGAGGATGCGGTGGCAGGGCAGCTGTCCCGACGTGTCCTCGGGGGCTGGCTCGTCATCGAACAGGAGCGGCACTGCCACCTCCTCCCTGTGTGTGCAAACCAACTTGAGTCCATCGCACTGCCTACACTGTGAAAGGATGGTGTTCAGTTTCGGAATGCACAAGTCGCTTCCTGCTTGAACATCCCCTGAAAAATATATCGTCAAACATAAAGCCATGTATAGGGGAGAGTGGGGCAGGATGAGCAACCGGTGCTCTCTGGAATCGTCATATTATCGCGATTCTGAATATATACTTGGGCACATCCTGCCCCACGTGACACATCCTGCCCCACTCTCCCCTGCGCCTGTATAGTATATGACGCCACATATGGTCACGTGTGGCCCCATATGTGACCATGTGTAGCGAGACATGGAGCCATCTATAGGAGTTAGGACATTTCACCTCTACGTTCACACCCGTGGTACCCATCGATCAGAATTTCACGAGCGCTCTCTTTCATTTGCGGGAAATGTTTTCTCACATTATCCCATGGGGACTGTCATCCCATGAAATGTTCCGCTCGAGGGGTCAGTCAGTCTTGTTATTCATACGTATACAAAATTTCGATGTTTTTGTAAGAAAAATTGATATTTTACATTGCTTATGAAATTGAAGATTGCCGGAGCTATTCAGTACTGCAATTGTCATATACAGACTGAAAACCTTAAAATTTTATCTCAGTATATGATTTTATTGCCGATGTAATCAATCGAATCATGTAATCCTGTCCTGTGTAACTATTTCAGTCGAGTGATTGACCCCTCGGTTCCACCTGGGTGGAACAAACATTACGGTACGGATGTGCCTGAGCGAGCTCAATGCTATGACAACGTAATCGAAAGTGCAATGAAGACTACACTTAAAGTGCGATGAGCTTTTAACGCGTTTTAAGAGCGATGATCATCACGTTAAAAGTGAGACGACTTTTTCATCACAGTTTATATCGACGTTTATCGCATTTGAAGAGCTATCATGTCATCATCACACTTTCTGAGCTGTGAAAGCGCTACGTTTTTGAGCTTCCATCGCATATAAGTGTATTAATTATCACATTA
This sequence comes from Aptinothrips rufus, assembly GCA_902196195.1. Lineage (NCBI taxonomy): Eukaryota > Metazoa > Arthropoda > Insecta > Thysanoptera > Thripidae > Aptinothrips > Aptinothrips rufus. The sequence continues at coordinate 16,347 of CABIKL010000484.1, forward strand.
AAAGTGTGATGAAAGGTTCATTGCGCCTTTAAGTGCACTACTTTTACGAAATCGCACTTTGGAGGTCATTGCACTCTTTTGTGTTAAAAGTACTGCCCTTTCATTTCCAGTGGATGCGAGCGAGGAGGTGAAGTGAGCTGACCTGTCGGGGCAGCAGACAGTGACGGCGGCCGCACCTCGCCGCGGGCAGCCCTGGGCGCTGCCGGCGTGCTGCAGCAGCTCCGCGGACACGCTGGGGCAGCTGGACAGGGGCCGGCAGGTCCCGGGCCTCTTGTGCCGCTTGTGGAAGCATTTCTCTCCTGGGTGGACAGAAACAGAAACCAACAGCGCTCAGCCATTCTGTTTTCCCGGAAAGATAATATGATCGAACAGTTCCGGAAATGTTTCAGAATTATTTCGGAAAAATGGAAAATATTGGAAAAATTGAAATTTGTACCTTTAATTAGGTCTTATGAAGTCTGAAGAGGAAAACTTATATCATGACGAGCAGTCAACATCACTGCTGTGTGCAGATGCATACGTTTTGTGCTTTCCTTTAAGAAGATTTTCTGCAACCACTGTGTGCAAGTTGTTTAGTAGATTGAGGGCGCTCGACTGCAGAACTGAGATTAAAGAGGAACTACTAGTACTGGAAATCAATCACAGTACAACAAACATCCGATAACTATTCGGTTTCTTAATATGGTCCTTAAAATGATTGCGCGTTAAAAATTCTGTGCCTTATGCCGCAAAAAAGCCACAAAACGAAAAATGTATATTTTAATTTCTTCCAATCCTTTCAAGGCTCTGAAATGTATCTGAAATATTTCAAATTGGGAAAGATATCCGATCAGCGAATCTCTAGTTAAACGCACATTCTTTAAACAATTTGTATAGTGTAAACATATAACACACTGCATTGGCGAATAGGGTACTCCAAAGGAGCCTGAACCGGAAGAAAGAAATCGGCGAGAATGACCAAACTTCCGGCCCCTCGCCTGTGCAGGGGGTGGGGAGAGCAGTGCCTCCTCTCACCCCTCCTAGGCGAGGGGCCGGAAGTTTGGTGATTCTCGCCGATTTCTTACTTCCGGTTCAGGCTCCTTTGGTCAAATTCGGTTCTCAGAACATCAACACTTTTGGACATACAGAAGCGTACAATCGTAGCACTGAGGTTATGTTGTTAAGCGTAGATTCATGAGGGATCGTCCATTAATTAGGATACTCAGTCGTCACGCGGTGACGTCACGAATACCGTGCTCTGCGGCAACTTGTCAGCATGCGGGATCTGAATTTGCCGCATGGCAGGGTATTCATGACGTCACTGCGTGACGACACCGTAACGTATTTAATGGACAGCCCATAAGCATTTGATTAATGAGCGTCAGTCTTACAATAAGCAACCGTCGGAGTGTGTAAATATTATATTAACGGTACAAACTGTTTGGAACAGAAGCAACATAAACTGACCACTGTAGAGCCTGGGTTAACATTCGGTCCAGTACCACCTATTTTGGACGATTATCTGCAAAAATATTATTGTAATGACTTCCCCTGAATTTCGTCTCAAGCTTGACATACGCCGGACACCGCGAATGTTTCTGACTTCGCATACCGATTGAAGGAAACGCACTTTAGTACAACGAAGGACTATCCTACTTCGCACTACTTCAGGACCTAAGGGCTTGCAAAGCAGTGATAAAATTGTACATCCTACGTTCAATTATACGAAGTAAAGAGTTCTTTACCAGCACAACAAGTTTACGTTAGTTTGACTTACTATGACGACCGAACTGACAGTTAAAATGCAATAGGGTACTACAAAGAAGCCTCAAGCGGAACTGCGAAGAACAAACCGAGGTACACAAACAAGGGCGAGGGGTGATGAGGTCAAGAGGAGGCGGGTACTCAACCGCCTCACTCCTTTCCCTTGTTGTGGATGTGGACTTTGGCTTGTTCTTCGCAGTTCCGCTTCAGGCTTCTTTGGAGTATTCTATTGCCTACCAGCTCTAAATAGTTGTACCGTAAGATTTTCGTATAATAGGGTACTTCAAAGAAGCCCAGAACGGAAGTGTGAAGAAGAAAACGACGCGGCGAGAGGGAGAGCGGGGAGCCGCAGCGGAACCGCCCCGCTCCCCCTCTCGCCATGTCGTTTCCTTCTTCACACTTCCGCTCTGGGCTTCTTTGAAGTACTCTATTTGCCTTTTTATTTGGTAAAGACTTGATGAATTGAAGACTTGAAGACACTGGATGATGGTTCGCTCTACGTGAAATCATTATTCAGAACTTTCACACCTAAACCCGTGAGCCAGCATCCAGACACCTGTGAGACGTGAGCGTGTCTGCTGCCGGTACTCGTCACATCACATCACGTAACTAACAGCGGCAGAGCTCGCCTCTGGTTTGGGTGAGGTCAGGGTCGCGGCTTCTTACCGTCCCGCGCCGCAGCGGTGGCCGCGAGGCTCAGCGCGAGGCCCAGCGCGAGTAGCAGACGACACGGGCACCGCATCGGGGAGAGGAGCAGCTCGTTTGTCAGGCCCACCTGACATTACCTGGCGGACTGGCCCCGCCGCCAGGAGAGGTGAGAGAGGCTGACCGAGCAGCTGCCGGCAATGTACGTCACCTAAACAACACACTCGCCACGCCACGCCACGCCACGCCACGCCACGCCACACACTGCTTACCTCAGACGACCCAAATGCCTTTCCTCTTCACCTTTTAAATTTTCCAGTGCACGTATCCTAAAGTGTGTTTCCTGCAAACTGTTAGCGGCCACGGAAATTCGAGCTTCTACGGCGGGAGGAAAGCGTTTAAGATATCAAGCAATAATATTTTCGTTGCCGCTAGTCGTGCTGGTGAGATAAATGAGGATAGCGAAATTGCTGGCAAGACGGCAGCTGTCTGCTGTGTTTAAAAGCCGTGCTAACACTGATCTTTTTTTATTCTTGTTGGCCCGTATATATCTTTGGAATTAACTTTATGCTGTTTCTTTTCAGTGTTTGTTTACAACTTGGGCCTTTTCCAATCTCAGACAGATTGTTTTTTTCTAAAGATATTCCCGCTACTCTAGCGGGCTCATCTTCCCACCGACGAATTGCGAACATCAGATCTCACTGGAGTCCTCAACTGTACTCCGCAACATTACTTGGCAGTGCCGTGTCGTGGGGGAAAGCCTGTTAAGTGCATTCTTAAAAGTTTTGTAAATTTTTGACGGAGTACAGTCAAAGCAAGCGAGTCAAGAATAGCGCCCTGTTAGCGCTATCAAATTAACTCGTTCTTTATCTATGTCGTGTACTTAGGATCAGTTAGTTCTTAGAATATCAAATTTTGAAACAATTTATGTTGGACTGGGAGTTTTGTATGCTTTGGAATTCCCTACTGCAAATTACAGGGAAATTTGTAATAATGTGTCACCACGGTATTAATGACCTAAACTTTAAGTTTGATATACTTTCCCAAAAAAGAATGAAACCTTTTTTGCGTTATTAAAGGTATGTGTATTCGTAACGTAGATCGTACTGCAAGTATTCATTTCGCAAACTGCATTACTATATCCGCCGAATGACCCCTCATTCACAGTTCTCCTCGTACTGGTTCGAAAGTTATAAGGGGGGCCTCCCCGGACGTGCCTAGCGCAACACTCGTTCCCTTACTTCCAAGTATTGGGGAAGTAGCAGTATTAGTACTATAAGTGAGAAAGGAGTAAAAAACGAGTAAAAATTTCTGAAGAACTTCGTAAATTCACAATGCTTGTACCCTAAGCACATATTTTAGCACAGGTGTCTACATTTAACAGGTGTGACGTAGCAGCCAAAGATATTGCATTGAATTTTTCTGAATATTCCCTCAGAACATGTTTTTTAAATTTACGAAGACTTTGCCGGAAAATTTATTTTGTAAATTTGCAACTATTTTTTTGCTGTGTGGCCTAACCCCAGGGGTACCTCAGTCTCGTGGTCACAACATTGGCACATTCTGTCAGACCCGTATAACTGGACGAAACTAAAGTTTTCAATATGAACCTTCTGACAGCTGTCTTGCTGTGCCGTATTTTTCTGTTCTGTGAGGAAAGCGCCTTGTCGCTAGGCAACACAACCGACACCAGAGGCATTAGTCTGGCAGCCGACCGCGGCGTCGAACGCAGCGCCAGCCGTGTTCTCAATAGCAGTTCTCACATTGTAATGGATGTTTCTGTTTCTGTTGTTTGGAAGACGTTTGTTAGCTCGCCATCGTAGTCGTAAAGTTACAACTTTAAATATAGATAGCTAATGGATTTACTCTTGACATAATATGACCCCTCTCGTAACAGAGCATCCAAACGGGCGGGCATTTTTCCCTGGCCCTGCCGCGCGCTTCCCCTCTCCTCGCCTCTCAACACGTCATGGGCGGAGAGTTTAGGAAACGCCTGCCCGATCGGATGCTCTGCTTCGTAAGTTTGTGATGTATTTCATAAAATTACAACAAACACTATTCGAAAAATTACGAATAATTCGTAAACTATTGAAATACATCGCTTAAAATTACAATCTTTTTGGGTTAAAATTAATTTAATAAATATTCAACTTTTCTGAACACCAATGCACACTAAAACAGCCACCAGCTCAAACGCCAGGCTTGCACCGCACGTTTATTAGAACGGAATGGCTAGCAAGGTGAGTCACAATTTTAAACCGTTTTTATCGGACACTCGGATATTATCGATACTTTATACCTACAGCTGTGCATAATAAGTGGACATTCTTTGCAACCATGATCGCAAACGACTGCATTCTATTCTTACCTGCCACTTGAAGGACTACTGTTTCGGTATGGAGAAAACAATGAAGTATTTATGGTTTTCTATCGTATGGCTTCCTTGCCGATTGTTCTGGTTTAACCACTGCTGTTCGGAAAAGTTGTAAATTTGCGAAATTAATTTCGCTAAAACCTTTGCAATTTTAGACGCGGTTTTACAACTTGACGAATGATTTCGTAGTTTTTCGAACAGTGTCGTTACTGCATGAAATACGTCACAAATTTATGAAGAGAGTCGTATTGTTAGGAGTAAATCCTCTAGAATTGCATAATTAAGGTCGTGATTATACGACTAACATTGCGACCTCACAAACGACTTCCAAACGAACAAAAAAAAAACAGAAACATCCGTTACAGTGTAATAAGAGGACTACGAGAACACAGCTAGCGGCGCGGTCGACGCCTCGATCAAGGGCAATACCAACGCCTCTGGTGTTGGTTGTGTTGCCTACCTACGAGGCGCTTCCCTCATGGAACAGAGACATACGGCATAGCAAGACCGATGCCACAAGGTTTCCGTTGAAACGGTTTCGATAAACGATCAACAATGATAACTAGAAGCACATCAGTAGGTTGCAGGAAGGCGGAATTGTTGACTGAGTAAAAAATATTGTAGCTACTGTAGCTCCTATCAAGTTTATATTAGCAACTGCATTTTCCAAACATTGTAGCGCAAGGTGTGGCCCCGTTGTGTGCCGTCATCCTCACATTTCACGACTTACTTTTCCAAGGAAATATGTGGTTCCTTTCGCGATTGCTATTATCCAGAAAGTAATTGGGATCTTAATTTACAAATCTGTTTATATGCTTAAATCTGATGTTCGTACTACTATTGCTAGATTTCGCACCGTTACTATTGACCAGGGACGCACAGCGCCATGAGGGGGCTGATCCCGCTCTCAAGTCATTTGGGCCCCCATATGAGAATCGTCCAAATCCGAGGAGTTTGAAATGAAAAGGGGGGGGGGGGGGGGGG
>CABIKL010000485.1:0-22084 GCA_902196195.1 Aptinothrips rufus
CCGAGTTTCGTCTCCCACCTTTGGTTTCCGTCTCGGGACGAAACCGAACCGAAACAAAACTGATGACCCAAAGGCCTGGGTGAAGTAATACCAGTTTCGGAATTTTGGGCACTCATTTTGAGGATTGTGTAGAAATGCATTTTAGTGCGTCCTGATCATTTTGGTATAGCTCTATCTAAATGACCCCCAAAAATTCCAAAGCTGGTGTTACTTCTTCCCTGGTTCTCGGAAAGGATTTCCCCAGAGTGCAGCTTCCACCCCCGCGATGCACCCCACTCCCACTCATGCGGCTTGTTGTTGCAGGACCTCGTCAAGAGCCACCTCATGTTCGCTGTCCGCGAGGAGGTGGAGGTGCTCAAGGACAAGATCGCTGAGCTGATGGACCGCATCAACCAGCTGGAGCTGGAGAACTCGATCCTGAAGGCCAACGCCACGCAGGAGACCCTGGAGCAGCTGATGACGGCCCCCAAGCCCGCCGCGGCCCCCGGCTCGCCCCAGCAGCCCGCGGCTCAGGCCGCCCAGAACGGCTCGCCTTGAAGAGGCACGGCCCCGCCACGCCCCGCCACGCCCGGATGGTCGTTGGCTGGAGACTGTTTCACCTGATCTGCTGAGCGTGGACACTGAGGCCGGGTCCTGTGTGCGCCGCACACCCGCTCAGCTCTACTGCCGCGTGAGAGGGACGCTGGATAGCTCAGTCTCTCTCTCACTTCGACTGCATCCAGCGTGCTTGGCAAAACGTCCCCGCGCTTTCCTCATGGTGAATCGTGATTTAATTTTTTGACCTTGTGGGGAGATGTTTTGTTTTGTCTCCCTTCGGTTTGTTGTACAATGCTGTCTGATTGTGATCGGAAGATGTTAAGTTTGTGTTTGTTGGCGCTTTGTTGTGTTGCGTTTGTTCAGGTTGATGCTATCCCAAGAGAAAGAATGAAAACAGAAAGAAAAGATGAGGGCGCGCCAAATTGAAATGGATTAAATTGTGAACTTTTGGGGTCTTCACCCATTTCTGTAGCTCTAGTCGATAATCATAAGACTGAACCAAATCAGAAAAGAAAAGAAATCTTACCGGCTCTAGTCCGCCTGGATTATGGGAATAGTTCTAAAGTTATGTTCTCGTCCGATTTTCAAATTTTGCTTGAAGACAGCAGCACCCGTGTCATTTCTAGTTCGGTCCCTGGGAACTTTGGTAGCTCAGCGACCGCCGCACATTCCGTTTGCTGTGATGTATGAATGCAAGTTCGCGCGAGAGGGCATGTAGCATCAACCAATTATTGATCTTCTTTTGTCTCCTTTTCAAGTTTGTTTGATATATTTTATTTAAGAGCGTCTGGACGTCTGGATTATTTCAGTATTGTACACTTGCGTTTTGCGAAATGCAAGCATTCAAAGTCATAACGGCTGTGTTAGTATATAGATAGGTTAAGTCCATATTCATCTTTTAAACGTTTGTCTAATATTCGCTCCGCTCTGTTGCTTTTACTTCTTGATAAACTGTTTTGATTACAAGGTTTTCGTTAGCATAATGAAAATGTGTATTCAACTTTGTTCACGACAAGGTCACGTAATCTTTGTGATGCCTATGTTACGCTTCCTTTCAACTCAAAGGAAATTTTTGAAAATCAACCTAGCTCACAAGAAAATGGCGTGCATTTATTGACAAACGTGCTCGCATCTGAAAACGTTATTTGCCTCTTGGGCGTTTTGTTGTTTCTCGTTGCTTTGATGGTCACAAGACGTATATTTGTTTCTTGTCTTGTACTAAGTAATTTTACCTTTGACCGTACAAAACTCAGGCAGTCCATCAGCGCCGTGCCATCCGATAACAGCACGGCGCCGATGGTACGCCTGGTCTTCTACATACCAGTATAAACTAGACGGCCATGCTTCATACTTGTCAATACTATCGCTTTGCAGTCACACTTGCTCGCAGCAAGTAGAGCAAGCAAGCAGGCTATCGTGAGCTTCGAGCTTGCGGGATTAGTCACTTTAGATTAGACCTGCGTGGAACCCATACAGATCGAGGTTTTGTCGTGGCACCACTACTACCGTTCACCGCAACGTTGCTGGCCTCTGGGCGAGCCTCCTACGCCACCATTCTGTGGTCTTGCTCAATTAGGAAGCGTCATTAAGATGTCATCAAGGGGAGGGGTTTCATAACGGTTATTACCACTTGCACTTTGTCTCGTAGCGTAAGTGTCCGCGCCCTAGCGCAACGGATAATGAAAACCGCATAAGTCTTAGTAGCTTGTACCGGTCATAAGAAGGCAAACCGCTATCGCTCCTTGCGGTGATCCTTCAAAATTCAATTTTATCAATTTTTTCTAGGAAAGTCCATAGATGACTGAGTAGAAAAGGACTTCTTTTTCATTTTTTTAAAGAAACTTTACATGATTGATCACACTTACCCGATGCACAGTTTACCTCCTTATGACGGTACTCGCTCCCTGTTTGGGTGGGTATACGACGCCAGTTACTAGCAGCATGAAATCGTGCATATTTATTAATGCAGTTTTTTGTAACAACGAAAGGTTTTTACTTATATTGCTCACATGTTTGCACAAGTTCGGGAACTGTTTTGGTGTAAGAGATGTTAGAGTTTTGACCCCATGCAAAAATCGAGAGAAAAGCGTTTCATAATGTAGGTACCCCTGACATGTGATATTGTTGTTGTTTATAGATACCCATGGGGAACATATTCTGAAATGGAATTGATTTACACTCGAGTTGAGAATTTTTCTGCTATTGGTTTTGGCTCAGGTCAAACGTCGATTCTCTGCCGGAAGAACAGCTGAACTCGATCTTCCCCCGTCCTGCCTCACACCGGATAGAGCTAAGTGACGTGAAGGATGGGGAAACGACGAATTGAGCGGTTCTTTTGGCCGAGTGTCGATTTTCTTTTTGCACTGGGTCGCAAAGGGAGGCATGTATGGAGCGAGATAAGTAGCTTTATTTACTTCACGTTGAAGTAACTTTTACTTTGGCCGTCAACTAAGTTCGCGGCATTTTTGTAATGTCTGTATCCTCTGTAGTTGCTTTCGAACATTATCAACCTATGTGGTTGGAAAGGCAGCATATTAGCTGTAGATAAAGTCTATCATATGAGATTATTTTTCCTAGTGATGTATTTTGATTGGATACAAACAAAAACGTAAGCAAACTGTGAGATGTCCTGTAAATATTACGAATAGTTATCTAATATTTATGAGAGGATGATATATTTAAAAATTATTTTTGTGAAATACAGGCAGTTTACATTTGACTGTAAATGGCCATCAGTGATTCTGTAAATTACAAGCATGAAATGTTTTCTGCCCTACCAATTGTTTATTTGTGTTTTTAAAAATTGTACATAGTACCATGTAAGAATACAATTCCTCCTCTGTTTAAATGATATTATTAATAAATACCGACTTATTACAAAGTTTATATTGTTCTTCCTCATTTAAAACCTGAAAAATGAAAGGACCAAGTCTGATATGTAAAATACGAAACAAAATAGCAAAAAGCTGGACTTCATTTACAGGAAATCGGACACGTATCCACAGTCTGTGGATGACACCTTCTTCTCGACAAAGAGAAACATGTAAGTACTTATGTAGTAAGCTACACAAGAATCCGTTACTATTTAGTGCAGAAGATGGATGCCGGAAACACTTCACCGCATCCGAGCTCAGCTCGTATCCTCCTCGCCCCTGCTGAGCGGCCTTCCCTCCCGACGCGCGGCGGAGAGAAGCGCCTGAAGGTGGGCCAGCCCGCAAGGCGCGCGTGCACGCCAGCACGTTTGGTTGCCTACCCAGCACGGCTGACGGCCCGACGCGCTCGCACTCGCTCGCCGGAACGAGCTGCCGCCGGCTCGGCTGTTCTTAAAGAGCGGATGACCTTCGAGTCAAGGGCAATGTGGTTATGTGCCAGCGGCGTCTTAAGATTCTCTGCTAGGCTACAGGGTATATGCGGTATTTAGTTCATGCTATCCTCCGCTGTATCCGGCCGGGTTTCAACCTGAGTTTCGGCCCGCAAGGAAGTTTACAGATTAGATCTAATTCACTCATTTTGACTAAGCTTGTTCTGTTCCGTGTAAAACTTTGGATCTCATCCTGGGCTTTGGTAACTTCTACTGAAATTCTCCTGCACGAGGAATTAATTCTGGCACGGAAAAAAATACCTGTTTTTGGGAGCACTTTCTGATAAACAGGGGAGAGGGGAACCCAGTTTCGAAATATTTGGGCGTCATTTTGAGCTCTATACCAATACCAAAACGATAAGGACACGACTCTAAAATTCATTTCCACATATCCTCATAACGAGCCCCAAAAATTTTGAAACGAGTGAATCTTCACCCGAGCTCCCCGAAATTGGAATTTTGCACAGTGTGTGTTTGGGGTCAGAGCCCGTAGCTTTACGAACAGGCACAGATTGAGGACTGTAAGCGAATGAGTATTTGGCGGGCAACGGGCGCTCCAGATAAAGAGCTATTCCATTTGGGAGCAAGTCCTGCCATTACACACAGGGCGGAGTGGCAGAGAGTGGCACACTCCACGGAGGCCCTTCACACTGACACCGCTCACACGACTTGTTTGCGGACAGCGCACCGCGCCGCACCGCGCCGCGCCGCGCCGGCAGCGGCTGTAGTCGCAGCAGCAGACGAGCTGACGTCACCGTGGGAATCACCCATCGCTAGGGACCCACTGAGGAGTGGCGTGGCGTGGCGTGGCGTGGCGTGGCGGCGCGCGGTGTGTGCATCATGATGCTCGCGGCCGTCCGCAGCTGGGCTGGGCCGGCTGGGCCTCCAGCGGCAGCTGGCGCAGCGTTAACGTGACGTCACGCCGAGGCGACCATCTAGCCCGCCACGCCACGCCAAACAGCGCCACGCCACGCCACGCGATCTAGTCCGACGGCCGCCGCACCTGTTGCCAATTTACGCACGAGCCCCAGCAGCTTGCGAACCAGTGCGAACGAAGACGACAAGAAGAGTTCCTCGACTGGAAAACTCATACTCTTCCCGGCTGATGCTCGGTTTAGTTTGGCTCCGGAGGCAACCCGACTTGTCTTCTCTCCCCTCCTTCTGCCCCGCCCCGCCCCGCCCCGCCCCGCCCGTCGCGAGCCGAGCGCGCCTCCGCCGAGCCCGCCTGTAGCCTCAGACAACTTGAGGCGCATCAGTCCCATCCCATCCGATGCGAGCCGAGCTGAGCCGAGCTGAGCCGAGCTGAGCCGAGCTGAGCAGTCCAGTCGCGACTCAGCCGGAATGCCGCGTGTGTACGGCAGAGCAGGCAGAGCGAGCGGTGCTAGTGACCGGCAGTGAACCTCCACCTCAACTAGTCTGTTAGTTGTTTGTGAGAAGACAGTGATACAGTGCCGAGCATATACCATACTTAAATAGTGACGGACTTCGATATCGTTAATCAGCTCAACCCTACCATGACGTCCGCACGAGCTTCAGGTTTGTTGAGTCAGTCGAACAGCAAACTCACGTCCGTCCCCAGCTCCAGCGCTAGCAGACGACATTCAAGACCTTGACGTTCGAGGGCGTTCCAGTCTGCCAACAATGTTTACGGGAGGCGGGAGGAGACCGGCGGCGACCGCGGCGACTTATTCATACAATCGTGTTGTTATTCCCTCGTTTAAACCAGCAGAACGTAAGGAACAGTCACGTCGACCACGAGTCGACTAGATAAGCGAAATTTATTTTTCGCTCCCACCTTTTCTTAATTTTGATACACGTATGAAAAGACTGATTATCTGGTGCACTAACGTTTTAAAATTAGTATTTTAATGCACTTGCCCTATCACGCTAGAAGACAGAAACTTCAAATAACAGCTCTCAGAGAAAACAAATCTTTGTGACATCGGCAAGTTCAAAAAAAAAATTGTAGGCCTATGTTAGATTTACGGTTAGCACGAACCAAGAAAAGAGGCAGTGATGAACTGTTTATCGTGACCTTGCAGGAGGAAAATTCCATTCCTCACTCTGTTTTCTCTGCCTTCGGTGTGTATTCCGAGACCGGGAAGACTCTAATTAGACACCTTGTCTTCAAATTTTCCTTCTCAGTTATTTAAAAAAAAAACAGTAGTCATAGCTTGAGACGCTCAGAAACCAGGGCGGCGGTCAGCTTCATCGTCATTCTCGTGACCCTAAGTCACGTAAGTCGCTGATAAGCTCACGTTACAATGTTGGTTATCTCGCCTTTTGGGTGTTCCCTCGCGAATTTGTCTAGCTTGGTCTACCCGAAGGTACGCGTGCTGTGTTGCCCACTGTGCCCCGCGTTGGCCGCGAGCTCGCTGACCCCGGTCCGGCCCGACCCGGCCCGACCCGGCCCGGCTCCAAGTGGAACACATTATCGGCTACGATACTTCCCACGACGAACAGAGGATCGGAAAGAAACTAAGTGGCGACGCAGTCCGAGGCCTACGCACACTGTAACAGACAAAAAAGAAAAAGAAATCTGAATTTTGTGGAGTGCTTCCCGAGAAACAGGGGTGAAGTAACACCAGATTCAAAATGTTTTTGGTCTCGTTTTGAGGATTATCTAGAAATGAATTTTAGAGTGTGCTGATCATTTTGGTATAGCTCTCAAAATGACCCCAAAAGATGTCGAAACTGGTGGTACTTCTCTCCTAATTCTCGAAAAGGGCTCCCCAAAACAAGTACTTTTTTTTTTAAATGACAATCTTACCGTGAGCGTGTTGTGCCACGCCTGGCTTACCGCCTGTGCACCGGTGTACACTGGCCCGGAGTCTCTGTTCGGAGCGCGTTGACCTCGGGGCCTCTTTCATTTCCTCACAGAAGAGAGGAGGCTGGGCGCCGCCCCGTGTCAAAGGTCGCGTGCGCGTGCGGTTCATCGTTTCCAGGCATCGTCACGCCTTCTCATTGGCACACTCTGTTTTCACTGTAGGCGCGACGAATTACCGGTCTGGATCACAACAGAGACCTTCACGCGTCGCGTCTGTCTTCGCGAGGAAAATTAATCACGAACTTACTGATTCTGGAAGTTTTCAAAGCTAGTTTCCTGTCCTTAGGATGCTCTCACCAGCAGTGGACGGTATTTAGACTCATACCTGAAGCAGGTAGCTGACCAGTGAATGTGGTTGCAGGGCTGCTGCTGCTGCTGGTGGTGGCGGCGGCGACCTGCAGGGCCGGTGAGCTCAGCAGGCCCTCCTACGCCAGCGTGGTGGCGGGCACGCACAAGAGGCCGGGCTCCGAGCAGGCCAAGATCTCCCCGGCCGAGAGTGTCGGCGCCCGGCTCGGACACGGCCCCAGCCCGGCGGCGGCCAGGCCCGTCCTCAAACAGGAGGACATCGCCAACGCGGCAACGCGCTTCTCCCTGGACGTGGTCAAGGTGCGCCGCGGAGCGCTGCCAGTGCCCGACAAGTTGAATCGAAATTATCATTATTTGTAACAATTTTGACAAAAATTTCAGCAAACAACATAACGTAACAAATTTCAATTAAATGCATACGAAATTTATCCGAAATTCGCCCAAAGGTTAGGTGAACCTACATCAGAACAAAATTGTTTTCAGTACAATCTAACTTGACTGCAAATTGAAAACAAAAGTTTTTAATTCAGGACAAAGGTTTCATAAATTTCGAATGAATTTAAGTGAAATTTGTTTCAATGAAATTTCTTTGTTCAAATCTGTGACAGTATTATTAGAAATTCAATGTAAATTTCGTAAATTTGCACTTTATGTTTTGCTCGACGTGGCCGTGAGATGCCGGTTTTAAATCGCACCATCTTTCTCACAGAACGTGTTCCGGGGCTCCGAGGGGAATGCCGTGGTGTCCGTGCTCGGCGTCGCCCAGCTGCTGTCCCTGCTGCAGCAGGGCACGGAGCCTCTGTCCGAGTCCGCGCGCCAGCTGGAGCGCGCCCTGCACATGGACAGCGAGTCGTCTCTCAAGGGCCTGCCCCGGCTGCTGCAGAACGCCGTCACGGTCAGTCCACCGCCACAGCCAACATAACGAACACAAACCGTGTTCAATTTCAAGGATTTCCGTCTCTATTAAGGGGCTAAGTCAATACAAGACCGCTTGAAAATCTTGAAATTGGCATTGCTTGAAACTCTGGATTTTAAGTATTCTTTGTGACCTGCTGCTACTTTCTGGTTCAAACTACGAGACATGGCTGAACCATCTCCTATCGCTATAGACATTTTCACGTAAGTCGAAAAGACAAGGTATTGAAACCGAGGGGTACCTCACATCCTCCAGTCATTGTACGCCTCTTCGTCCAGTCACATTTATAGGCATTTCAGTCACTGTTCTAGTAATTGAGATTGTTTGATTTCTAGAAAAAATAGTCATAAAACAGCCCAAAACATTTATTTTACACCTATTGTCATCGATTTTCATGAAATTGTGTTATATTATTGGCCTTCAGTCACTTCTTTTCACTCCTGCAGTCAATTCTAGTCACCAGATGTGATTGTTTTCGCTCCTCCCGAGTGAGAAATGCAGGCCTTCGTGATGGGAATTCCCTCTCGCCTTTCCTTTGGCGCGCACATCGAAATGCGTAGCTGGGTGTCCCGCTCGTCGCTCTGCCGCTGATTCAGTAACCCGATTCCTACATCTCGACGTTGTTTTATCTCTGCTTCCAGAAAAAGAATTCCAAAACGGTTCTGGAGAACGGCAATAACATGTTCGTCAACACAGACGTGAAGTTGAAGGAGCCGTTCACGAGCGTGGCCCACAACAGCTACGACATGAACGTGACGTCAGTGGACTTCAAGCAGCAGGATGCCGCCGTCGGGCTCATCAACAAGTGGGTGTCGGAGGCCACTCATAACCGCATTCCCACCATCGTCTCGAAAAGTAAGTAAAGTGCACCTTTCCAAAATCTACAAGCCGTCGTTAAGTTCCATATTCTTCGGCCGTTTCCTTCAGATTCAAACTTAGTTTGATTGGTTTGATTCCTCCGTGGTCTCATCTTACGACTGTGCGAATCTTTCCGTATTGAAAAAAATCAGCAAACAGACCAGATTCTGTTCGAATTTGTAGCAAATTTAAATTTACTGGCTCGAAAGTTTAGAAATTTCCAGTCAGTTGTGCCCCGATGCCGAATTCGATCACCATGCACGATTCTGTTCTGATGCCGGGGCTGTAAGCCTATTGGATTGGATTTCTCATGTAGCTGGTAAGGGGTCGTCCATAAATTACGTAAGACAAAATTGCTCGCTCTTTGAGCTCCTCCCTCCCCCTGCTCGTAAGACGAATAACCTAACCTCACCATGCTTCTGGTATAGGACCGTAAGATAGGCGTAGATCCCCCTCCCGTAAGATCCTTGCGTAATTTATGGACAGCCCCTAACTCTGTCTGTTCCCCAGGCTCGCTGTCGCCGCGCACGAGCCTCGTGCTGGCCTCGGCCATGTACTTCCGCGGCGTGTGGCAGCACATGTTCGACGCCGGCAAGACGGTCCAGAAGCTGTTCAGCGTGGACCCCAGCCGCAACGTGACCGTGTTCATGATGCAGCAGGTGGGGGAGTTCCGCACCGGCGAGCTGCCCGACCTGGAGGCGGAGTGGCTGGAGCTGCCCTTCGACGTGAGTAGGCCTAGGGCCTAGGGCGCAGTGGGGCAATGTCTGGGCTCGTCTCACCTTTGAATTCACGTTTAAAAAATTACGATTCTAACATAGGCCTATTCTGTTATACTCCAAAATTTTATTTTATCTTAATTTGATATCTCTACTTTGTTAGTTCACAAACTCCGTCGGAAATTTTCCTTCCAACATCCGTCGTAAATTACTAGCAAAGGCAGAGTCCTCGTCTAACGATCCTAGATGAGCTGTCTTCTCTTTTTACCTATCTAGATAAACCTTGTTAAATTTGCGACGGGTGTTGAAAAAATTTCAGACTAAGTTCGCAATTTATTGCAAGTTTTCCTCGAACGGTGCGCTAACTGTCGCAGGGAGAGCACTTCTCGATGTTGCTGGTGCTGCCGAACAAGCGGCACGGTCTCAGCGAGGTGGTGCAGGGCCTCAGTGAGCACCACGTCCTCGCCATGCTCGCCCCGGTGCAGCCCCGGCGCTCCATACTCCTCTTACCGCGCTTCCAGCTCAGCAGCGACGTCAGCCTGTCGCGAACTCTCAAACAGGTACGGTTGAGAGGTGGAGAATTAAACAAAGTTGATGTGCTCCCAGGAAGAAGTGTTCTTGATTGTCGGGGCTTGATCTTGGGCTTGATGTTGTACTTGATAGAAATGCAACTTGCTTGCTGTAGAGGTATTTTTCGTCATAGTAAGCTCAGGCCTCCTCTTCAAACGAAGAACCCGCAAAGTGGGTTCGAATTATCTAGTGGAAAGTAGTGTTCTTGTTTAACCGGCTCCCTTGGTCATTCCCTCCAACGTGGATCCCACATAAAGATTCTCAAGGGAAAGATGAACGAACAGGGGTTTTCATTGAGTGACAGATTGCCGTGCACTTATTGCCTCATTTCGTTGGACGAAATTCTCCCATTCGTGCTGCCATCTTGTTTTTGGACGTAATTCCTGTTTGTTGTGGTTGTTGCTGACGTCAACAACAGAACGGTCGCTCATCTTTCCCTCGAGAATCTTTGATCTTACAACGAGACACATGACCAATTGAACTGACGTTCCCAGCTCGGCATGTCCGCGATGTTCGGCAGGGATGCCAAGCTTAGCAAGATCTCCAGCACCCCCATCGCCGTGTCCGACATCCTGCACAAGGCCGAGATGAAAGTTGACGAGCAGGGCGCCACAGCCTCGGCTGCCTCTGGTGAGTCACCGCAGTCCCCGCCTGCCCAGCCAGAAACACTAGAATGAAATTTCCAGTTGTTCCTAAAATTCATCGCCAGCAATTATTCGCCTGTTCCGTGATTGTATTTTTAAGTACGGTCCAAATGTAACCGTCCGTGCTCTCTGTGCGAGGTACACAGTACATCGCACCTGTCGGGACCGCACCAGGCAAACCATAGCGACGAAGGCGGACTAAGGATTTACTGTTTTAATTCGTTTTTTAAATTGATGTCATTGTGCTTATGTCTGTACACTTCGGTTGCAGCCGTGCTGGTGAACACGCTGAGCCTGGTGTCCTTCTCCGAGGACATGAAGTTCTTCGCTGACCACCCCTTCCTCGCCATGATCGTGGACCGCACCACCAAGGTGCCCATCTTCTTCGGCCGCGTCGCCTACCCCGTTGAAGACTTCTGAGTGCGCCCTCTGGTCCAAATCATTCTTTACGTTGACTTTGTAGATGATGCAGATAGTGGAGAGCGGACAAGTTTTTATTTTAAGTTAGTGTTTAATTATTCATTTGTGTATCCGTACTTAAATCCTTCCCAGAGGAGGAGGTGGGGAGGGGCCATGTGAATTGTGATTATTAGGAAATTAATGAGAATTGGTATTTGAACGCGCCTGATAAAATCATCGAGTCGTGAAATCTGTGCCAAGCTGTTGCCTTTTACTGAGATTCACTCGAGTCATAGTGATTGTAATAAGAACGCCATCATTGATGTCACGAGTTACTTTATTTAATGTTTTACTCGTAACTACAAATGTGATACGTGATAGTGATGAAATAAATTAATATTGATGGACGCGAAAGAAGACTGGCCACTTAGTCTCTTTTTCCTCGCACTTTTACATCCACCCCGTCATAATAAGCGTCGCGCTCTGACGAACTTGAAGGAAGTGGCCAATCTGATGGGAACCTGTTGCACGCGCGTCATCGCGGGGCGGGGCGGGGCGGGGCGGGGCGGGGCTGGGCGGGGCCGGGCGGGGCTGGGCGGGGCGGGACCAGCTGGAGGCTATTGATATCCTCTGCACTCGTCTCCGCCGCGCCCGGCCCGCTGGAAGTCCGAGTTCGTCAGGCCGCTGTGACGTCAGAGTGCGGCAGCGTGCTGCTGGGAGCGGCCCGGCCCGGCCCGGCCCGGCCCGAGGCTACTCTACGTCAGGCTGCCTGCTGGGACCTGGGCGGGCGAGTTGACTTTGCCCGCCAGCAGGATCAGCTCGCCGTCGTGCACCACGAAGAAGAGGAACGGCCTGTTGAGGACCAGGCGCGGCGTGGCTTGGCGTCGGCTGCGCTCGGCTGCGAACACGAGGACAGCGCCGTCAGGCTGGGCAACTCGTCGCCCCCGCTGACCCTCTAAAAGAAGAGAGGCGACAACTGTCATGGCGGCAAGGCCGTGGGCTTGGCAGCCGTGTGCTGTGATCCAGATGGGGACAGCGTCGTGACTGTTGTCGCCTCTCTTCTCCTAGGCTCTGTAACTTACCCAGACGCGCGCCCACCGAGCTCACGGAGTTGATGGCCACGAAGGACGTGGACACGAAGGCGTCCTGGGTGAGGCTGCCGACGTACTGGCGCAGGCTGGAGTCGAGCGCGGTGCGCACGGCCAGGGCGCGCAGGGCGGGCCGCAGGTCCAGGCCGCGCGACACGGCGGAAAGCTGCGGCAGCAGCACCTCCATCTCCGTGGCCGGCAGCTGCGACACGAGGTGCGGCACGCGCGGCGTCAGCTGCACCAGGTCCTCGCGGGCGTCCTCGCCGCGCTCCGGCAGCACCAGCACCAGGCTCGTCCCGCGGGCCTGCGACACCAGGTTATTCAGCTCATACCCACATTAAATTTACAGTAAATTGTCAGCAAATTTATCTGGCTTCAATAAATTAACAGTAATCTTATTTAAAGTTTAGACTAAATTACTTCAAAATTAAGGAATTTAGGCTCCAAGAGCAGCAAATCATCTAAAATTACAACAACAAAAAATTTAGAATAAATTTACGGTAAATTTAGAATGAATGTAAGGTCAATTTGTTTCAAGTTTCCCCCAAATTTACGATAATTTACTGTTGGTATGAGCTTAATTTAGCCTAAATTTATGATTTTTACTAGGGCAATAAGTTTAACGCAGGTGGTTACTGGTGGTCGCCAGCCTGGCCTACAGTACCTCCAGCGGCACCTCGACGATGTAGCACGGCCCGCCCTTGACGGGCACCTTGCCGAAGCGGAAGACGCCGACCAGCGGTACCATGGGCACGGTGAGCACGTCGCCCGGGGCGCGCGTGAAGGGCGCGGCGGCCTGGTGCGACAGCAGCACGTACACAGGCAGCAGGTGGAAGTCACGCCAGTGCGACATCACGCCCGTGTCCGACGACAGCGACAGCACCAGCGTCTCTGGACGACAACAACTCATCAGTTTCCTCCCTGCGCTGCGGTTGAGGGAACGTATTATGAGCTTCCAATATGTATGTAATTATATTCAGGATTTTGTTCTGTGTATCCAACCCAAGAGGGGACAAAATCCTGCAGCCAGCCACCCAATTCTTCACGTCACCTCTGCTCGCTAAGCTCCACACTTCGGTACCCACGCGACATCGAGCTGGAGACTTAAACGCAGTCGACTGCCTAGGTGAGTGCAGGCTGAGCAGCAGAGCCGACTGAACCCAATGGTCCGAGGACCCGGGCCTGGCGCTAACACAGTCCACGACACTGCCCAGTGCTCTAGGGGTCACCAGTGGCCAGGTTCAACGACCGCCTCGCCTCCCCTGCCCATGGCCACGCGGGAATGAACTCGAACCATCAGGCCAGGTCGCCAAGGAGCACCTCACCGTTGTTCTCGGCGGTGGCCGTGGCGGTGGCCGTGGCGGTGGCCGTGGCGGTGGCCGTGGCGGTGGCCGTGGCGGTGGCCGTGCTGTTCTCGTCCTCGGAGGACAGCTGCGCCAGGTAGTAGTCCTCGAGCAGCGCGCGGTACTGGTCGGGCAGCCGGCGCGAGCTGTGCAGGGTGGCCGCCGTGAAGGCCCCCGACACGTCCTCGTGCTCCGCCGTGGCCTGGAACCTGGCCAGCACCGCCCTGAAGCCGGTGCGCATGCGCGCCTGCAGCTCCTCGGCCTGCCCGGGCTCCTCGGGGCCGCCCCCCAGGGTGCCGTTCAACCCCAGGGCGGCGCGCAGCTCCGCGGCCGCCACGCCCCGAGCTCCCTCCAGCACCATGGCCAGGTTGACCGCCACGCCGAACGGCGCCACCACCAGGTTCTCCTTGGGCACGGCCAGCTCCTGCAGGGGACAGTCCAATCATGACGGGGACAACGCCAGCAAGGGACGCCTACCCCTACCCACTCAGTGCACTGGCACTTGCCTTGAAGAGCACGGGCACCAGGTTGTTGCTGCTGTTGGTGACGAGCGCCACGGCCGCGCTCAGCTCGGGGCCCTCCTTGTCGGCGGCCAGGACTGGCGAGCTGCACGCCCACAGCAGCGAGGCGACCAGCAGCCGCTGCAGAGGGAGTCCTGGCGGCACAGCGAGTGCTCATTCGCTTAGCGACGGACACAGTTCAGAGAATCAGGGCAACTTCACCTTCCTTTGAAGTGAAGGTTTCAAAATTGTGGATGTTGTAAAGTTACCCATATTTTTACTCTTGTAATCTCTACTAAACCAAACGCATGGCAGTCTAAACAACCATTACTTTTCATCCATCAAAGCATCGTTAGTAGACGTTAGTAGAGTCACAATCATGGCCGCCTCTATCGTCTAACTATGTCACGAGCTCATGAACATACATTCAGGGCCCGGCTGCTAACTTCCTAACTTCCCCCACGATAATGCGTGTTCATGGCGGTGGTGTAAGTCATCAAAGCATCGTTAGTAGACGTTAGTAGAGTTACTGTCATGACCGCCTCTATCATCTAACTATGTCATGATGTGACCTGTTAACCACAACACAGCAGCGTTTTCGAGCAATGGGGACTCCTCATCTGCCGGTGACGGTTTAGTCAATTTTCTGCTGCACTATTTCGCCGATCAAGCTCCTGCTCTCCTGGTACCAGAGCATAGCCTTGGCGAAGATTGTCGCTAAAGAGCAGATTGAGATCTGTCTGCGCACGTTCTCACAAGCCACGGTAGCGCAGTGGTAGCGATCTCAGAATCGTAAGCGGGAGGTCTGCGTTCGAAGCTCTTTTCCACTTTTCATCTTTCGCGCGCCATAAAAAAGCGCGGGAATCATATTGCTGCACTGGTTCGCAAGGCAACCTCCTCGGTCTTACTGACCCCCGGGTAGAAGTCCGTCTAAAAATTTGATTTTTGAGCTGTCTTGAATGATTTTCAGAACTAGTTAGTAGCACTCAGCTCTTATCGTCGTATGAAGTTCCAATATCCATCTCAAGAAGGGTCTCGTTAGCTGAGTGGCTAGCGGTGTCGTTTTTCGGGGCCAGAGGTTCTGAGTTCGATCCCCCTCTGCCTCCGCATTTGCAGATAGAGGGGATTCTGGAACCTCATACGACGATAAATGCTGTACCACTTACCATTTATGATAATCATTCAGATAGTTCAAAAACCTCCACGAAAATGAGGGGAGGCAGAGTGTTATTCGCGTAAAATGAAAGCTGAAGCTTTTAACTACACTTAAGCCGCTTCTTTTACCTTAAAAATGCATTGGGGACTAGTTTTCAGAGAAGAAGTAATAGTCCGGGCGGCCGGGACGTCGCTCACTCACGTACGCACGCACGCATGCACTTGCGCGCGTCGCTAATACTTTACAGAGCTCATGAACACGCATTACCGTGGGGGAAGTTAGCAGGACCCGGAATGTGTTCATGAGCTTGTGACATATTTAGATGATAGAGGCGGTCATGACAGTGACTCTACTATGGTCTACTAACGATGCTTTGATGACTTACACCACCGCCATGAACTCGCAATACCGTGGGGGTTGTAAGGAAGTTAGCCGGACCCGGAATGTGTTCATGAGCTCGTGAGTGGTTTTCATTATTATACTTCATGCCTGATGTAAAATGTTGCTCTAGTGACACTTTCCGTAGTTTCGTCGCCAAACGACAAATCAGAACTACGGCGTCGTCATTTGCCTTCTTGAGTGAGGAGTGTTTGACAAACGCAACTGCTTTCACTGTCGCCTCTCAAAGACGCTTAGCGACGTCGCGACGGAGGAGGGGGATGGGTATGATGAATACCATCGCCCGTCTCCCCCCCCCCCCCCCCCCCCAAACCTCGCCACATCCTCCAGCAGTGTACATCTTCACTTCACATCAGCGTCGCAACAACGCTCCGCGCGTTACAGCCTCCACAGGATGTCTCGTTCCGCCAGCACACAGAAAGAACTGCCTGGACCCGCGCCTGGCCCTGCCGCGGCGCCGCGGCGCCTAGTGCAGATATCTTGCGTCGTCGCCGCTGGAGAGCGCCGCGCGCCGCGTCGGGTGAGCGACGCCGCGCCGTCCTGCCACTCCACTCCACCGCGTTGCACTCGACGCCTCGCCTCGCCTCGCCTCGCCTCGCCGTGGATGTACGACGGCGGCACGGAGCAGCGCCTCGCCGAGCCGGGTCGTGAGTCCACACGCGAGGCGGGGCGCGGCGGGGCGCGGCGGGGCGCGGCGGGGCGCGGCGGGGCGCGGCGGGGCGGGGCTCGGGGTGAGTGAGGAAAAGTGACGCAATTCCACGAAACCGGTCGTCGGTCCAGCGCCGGGAAGGGCGGAGGGCGGCGCCGAATAAACGTCACCAGGGCACAAACTACGAAGGTAGGTAGACAATAATCTACCAACTTTGACCCGAGTCGGAGAGGCAATGGCTACATCACGCATGTCGCGCACTGCGTGTGGAGTGGAGTCGCATGGCGGGCCGTGGCGGGCAGCTCCGTTGCAACACATCCCCAACTAACTAACACAGGAGACATGGAGAGCACAGCAGCAGCAGCTCCCCGCACCTCACCGCGCCCCGCACCCCGCGTACCGCGCCCCTCACACCGCGAGCCGCGGCGGGGATGGGCGGGGAGGGCCCGAGTGTGCGCCTGGCGCCCCTGACCTGACCCGCCAAATGATATGCACCGCACTTGCGTGATGCGAGGAGCTCACTAGGCCTGCCGCCATGGCTGCCGCACAGAGGAGGAGTTCTGATGCATAAGTTTAGAACAGTGTTAAAGTGAAGAAGAATTAAATAATTCAACACAATGTTAAAGTTATCTAGTGTCAGAGTATACTAATAAAAAGGCAAAATTGACAGAAACGCGAGCCTCGCGCTCGCGCAAAGCATTCTGCTTCAGACGCTTTACAAGTATTTTTATGATTCTTACTAGACTACGAACGTAGTCAAGAATATAGTCAAAATAACGCCAAAAATACAAGGCATTTAAAAAATTTGAGGTTTACTGAAGCATAAGGCTAACCTAAGAAGCATCCGTCGGGAAGCAAGATCTTTTTTTTTTCTTTTCAAAACGACTTTGTTCGCGCGTCATGGTAAGGACCGCGGTAAGGACTCACTCGAGCAGTCCATGTTGGTAGCTGCGCTGCTCGCTGCGCTGTGACCCGTCAAGAAGACACCTGAGAGGAGGAGGCTGCAAGACGAGATGGTCCACGCCGTGCTGCACGCTACTGGCGTGACTGCCTCCGCCGCGCCGCACCGGGCCACGCACCGTGCCACTCCCTCTCCCTTCCTCCGACTGTCTGCTTTCGAGAGGCGAGGTACTTCCCCTGCTACCAGCGACCTGCGCAAGCCAGCGACTCCAGGGGCTGCCGACGACTGGGAAAGCTGACTCTCGTGGGGGCTCGTTCTTCGTTCGCGCGGGCTACCGCCTACTCACATCCCTCTCTCCCTCTTACCGGTCGGTATGGTAGCGCGGTAAGTAGGGATGGCCATCGAAAAACAAATAATCCATTTTTTTTTTTCCAGAATTGATTATTTTCTGATTATAGAATCGTGCGATTAAATAATCGAGAGAAAAAAATCGATAACAAATAATCGATTAGCTTGAAAAAATAATCGATTCTTCAAAAAATCGAGTTGGTATCGGACATCTCCAGCGCTAACGATTTGGCGCGAGAACTTAAGGGGTCGTCCACATATTACGTTACGGTGTTTGCCCACTCTTGACCTCTCCCCCCATGTCACGGATATTAGCGACCCTTACGTAATGGATTGTCACAATGTTGCCCCAAAGCATGCATCTATTTACTGTGAATTTCTATCAAAATGTAGACATTAACTTGTCTGACTCCCCAAAGGAGTACCATGCTGGATGATCAATACTGCCTGTGAGCTTAATGTAACGCTTGCAGGATGCATTGCAGGTTTAAACTATTCACAAAAGTGTCCTCAGAGGAATGAGAAATGAAAAAAAGGAAAAGATCAAAACTTTCATAACCTTAAAAAATAAGAGCATTTTTATTGAATCAAGGTACTTGGTTGGACGGAAAAGAAAAAGTAACAGGTACTGGGCACACAGAGAGACAACTTCAACTCTTTGAATAACATGATTGAAATATAGTTCACACATAAAATCATTTTATTTTTTTTTATGGTATAGAACCTGGTGGCAAATATAATCCCCAGAGTTTTGGAAATGTTCATCACAGTCAATACAATGAAGTTTTTTCCTCTCAGACTTCATTATGGGTTCACTTATATTTGCTCTATGTTTCAAAGCATTGTGGCAAATTAAAC
Source organism: Aptinothrips rufus (assembly GCA_902196195.1). Lineage (NCBI taxonomy): Eukaryota > Metazoa > Arthropoda > Insecta > Thysanoptera > Thripidae > Aptinothrips > Aptinothrips rufus. The sequence continues at coordinate 18,377 of CABIKL010000485.1, forward strand.
CTCCCTTGTCTGGGAAACTTTCTGCGCAAGTTTTACACTGAAATGGAGGCCCTTTCTTTGGCTGATGCACTTGCATGTGTTCTCTTAGGTTCTTAGTGCCAACAAATTTATTTAGACACACTATACACTTCACTTCCTTCTTGTCATCAACCTCCTTTTCCGCAGGTTTAGGTCCTTCCTTTGCCAACTTCTCTTTCTCCAATCTCTTCTGTTCCTCACAGGATTTAACATGCTCGTCATACGAGACCCAGTGTTTGTAAGTCAGTTTGCAGTGAGGACATGACTTCATAAGCGACTCCTCCTTTTGAATTCTACTGCGATTCAACTGTAACAAAATCAAAGTATGCAAGTTTATAATTTACAGCAATCTACAAAACGGAAAAATGTCAGTTCTGAATTTTATGTAGATTTCTTTGTAACTTTTGAATCATGAGGATTATTAAAGTGCTTTGGACTTTGCGACTAGACTTTTCAAGCTCTTTCTACTTACAATTACTGCTAATGGAACAGATTCCTTCTTCTCTTCTGGCTTTTCCTGAGGAGTCTTTGCACTGGGCGTCTTTTCCTTGGAAGTCTTGGCTTCTGTATCTGACTCATTTGACGAGGATGAAGATGACAGCCTCTTCTTACTGGTGGAGTAAGAAGGATCGTCCGGATCATCTGGATCGTCAGGATTGAAATCTCCATCATCGCTATCACTGTCCACAATCTTCCGGACTTCTCTTGGTTTGGCTCCAGTGCTACTACGAGTGAGCCTGTAAAACAAAATTAAAGGCCATTTTCGCAAAAGAAATAACTAAAAATAAAACACGAGAAAAAAAAGAAAGAAAAACTATTAAAGAATGAACTTTAAAATACTCATACCGTCTAGATGATAATGATTCTGTTTGATCGTTGTCAGGAGTCTTCGTAGTGTTTTCGTTTCTCCTGCTTCGCAGCCTCTTCACAGAACCTCTGGAGGGCATGGAAGAGCTTCTGCGTTTGCGCCCCTGAGTCTGACCTTCACTCTCTGTTGGTGTCTTGAGTGTTTCCTGACCCATACCATTACTACCTTCTGACTTCCCAGGTTCTTTCTTGCTTCCTTCCTTTTCCTCATCCTTTCCCTCAGCAGTTTTAGCACCCTTGCCGTCTGAGCTAGATTTTGAGCTTTCACCTTCGTCATCCGTGTGCACTTCATTGATGATATCATCAACAGACGACTCGCTTTCATGCTCAGCAGACTGGGCATCTGAATTTGCATTAGGAGATAAAACTGTATCATCCTGAGTAGTGGATGGATGAACTTCACATGCTTCTTTCTGAATTTTCTCCACCATCGCTTTTTTTCTGAGTGTCTTATCTTCTTTTAGAATGCTACTTGGAGAATCAGCATCTGATGTTGTTGATGAAATTTCTTTTAGGGATGATGGCGCTTTCATAGCCAAAGGCAGAGAACCAATGGTAGGCATGTGAGCAATACCAGCAGACTGAAGTGAAGATATAGGTATGGGAGAACCCAAAGGCACCATTGCCGGCATTTGAACCAGTGCTCCAGTGTGGTCTAGAGCATAAAAAGGAGGATACACCAGACCATTTGTTGGATATGTCAGCCCATTAGGTCCAAGTGGCCCTAGTGGCCCCAGCGACATTATGCTGGGATTGGCCGGTGGTGCTTGGTCCAAATCAAGGGGCTCCTCTTTCACTTTGACCATATTTTCATCATCATAAGGCTCTGCTTTTATTTTTGTTAATCCATCACCATGAACCTGAAACCAATATTTAAGATCATTCATCAGATTACAAGAATGCGTTAGATATTACTCATAATAATAAATCGTACCTTCTCATTGGAATCGTCCCCGAACTTCTGTTCTGCTCTCTTGCAAAGGGATCTAAAGTCAAAGAACTCTATTATTTTGCATCTACAATCCCCGCAAGTGGAAATTCGCTTATCATCTTCTTTAATCTGTACAAAGCAAAGATAGAATTTATCACAAGTGTTAAAACAAATATTAACAATGATAACAATGATTGCTACAAACCTTTATGCTAAGAAGAACATCAATTTTGACACCGAGGCTCTTGTCAATCTCTTGCAGATCACTTTGTCCCAAACAAAATCTACACATCTTTTGGTCCATTTTGGAACTGTAACAATAAGAAAAAACACATGTAGTGAAACAGGGTCTCTTCTCTTCAGTATGCAAGCAGCAAGGAATAGTTCAGGAAAATACATATTATCTGTCAGCTATAAGGTCCTACAGTAAAAGTATGTGAGATGTACATTCAGATTCAGATTCATTGTCAGCATATGATAGCACCATAAGTACAAGCTGAAGTCATATACAACACAATACATTCAGGTACTGATTTACAAAACACTAAATAAACAATTGTTTCAGATATAACAGTTAATAATTGTATTGCAATTTTGTTGTATTCTCTAATTGAATAAAATTCATTTTCAATAAGCCATTTCTTCACATCCCTTAAAAAAGTTTTACAATTGTTATTTCTTTCACTGCTTAGGTAGTGTATTATATTGTTTACTAGCATTTTCAACTACGGAGGCATTAGCTGCATGATTTCTATGGTGTTCATAAGAGGTTCTAGTATAGTATCCATGCTTTTCAATATTGGTGGTAGGCTCAACATTCTTAACAAACTGGTACATGTAAGTATATTAAATTTTCTAAATAATCCCTCTGCAACTTAGTTTGGTGTTGTTCCAGCCATACCTTCATATTCAAACCGCAGCCTCTAGTTTAACAAATAAATCACTCCATATTGTATCCGATAAATTAGGATTACCCCATATCAAGGCTAAGGCTCCATACATGAGGTGTGAGTGCCACATATGCGCTATGCACTAAAAGACATTCATCAATATCTAAGGTTTGAACAGCCTAACCAAGTACAAGAATCCCACTATTAAGCTTAGACATGGTTGCTTCTATTAGAGTTGTCCATTTCAGGTCATAACTTGAGCTTCCTCCCAGAAAGCTGATCTGTGTTACCTGTGTAAGCAATTGATCTTCAATTTGTAGACTTACGTTATGTTCTTGGTTCTTATCAAATATTTGCAGCTAAATTACGGCACAGGATAGTGGATTCACTGGACAATCAGTGCACATCTACGAAATATACATACAGAAATAACGGTCGGACAAAAACTACTATATTAAACGAGCCTAGCCTAAAATCTTCGGTAGGCTGAGTTAACTAATTACTCGAGAAACGGAAACATATTCACTATTTCCTGAAAACACTTGTTGATTCGAAAACTAATCTTGTGGCTTCTTGTGATTAACTTTAAAACCGGCAAGAGGGCAATAATAAACTGCACCACAACCTGACCACAACTAGCCGGACTGAGCCGACAGAGATTTTAAGATCGTCATTTTCGAAGAGAAAGAGGTAAATAAGCAAAATATATAATTACCATAACTCCTCTGGAAACAAACGTACCAAAAAAGACAGCAGGCACGATCACAATACACAATATCAACCAAGACGCAAGACGTAGCTGCGTAGACACGGCGGGACACCACAACGTGTTCGCGCTCTGGAGTGGAGAGCAAGAAGGAAAGGAAGGAACAACAAAAACGAAAAAATGGCGCGACATGAGAGTGGCGCGAAGCAAGGAAGCTTGAGGCTTGAGAGTGGAAATTGAAGGGGAGGGGGACGGCGAGGGTGAAAGGCCCGGGGGGGGGGGGGGGGGGGGGGGGG
>CABIKL010000486.1:0-22080 GCA_902196195.1 Aptinothrips rufus
CCGCCCCCCCCCCCCCCCCCCCCCCCCCCGGCCGGTCCTCTGGTCCCTCTTTTCTACTCGCATCCACTGCGTGTAGTATTGGTTGAATCAGCTAGCAGTTTTTGCTGTCCGCTCTCTGACATACTGAGCAAATAAACGCATCCCTTTTTGTCCTATTTGTTGTTGAAATTAAAATATTGGATGATAAGGAGGTTCTTGATTGGCATTAAGATTATATTCCCCTGTATCTTTTTTTTTTTTACCTCAATCTACATCCTTCTTGAATTATTATTTTCCATGTTTCAGGTCAAATGGATGATGTACTGGATTGTTTTTGCTCTCTTCACTTGTGCTGAAACTTTCACTGACGTCTTGCTCAGCTTCTGGTAAGCTTCTTCTGAAGGCAGAGGAATCCTATCCATGTGCGTCGTTATCGTTTTGTAACTAATGGTTTTATGCTTGATATAGGTTCCCATTCTACTATGAACTGAAAATCGTTGTCGTGCTATGGCTCTTGTCTCCTGCTACAAGAGGCTCAAGCATACTTTATCGTAAATTTGTTCACCCAACTTTAAAGAAAAGGGAGCAGGTATGGTTCCATTGCTTACACTTTAGCATTGGGAAATTGTTTCCTTAGATATCCCAAATATTTGTTTTATCAACATTTCATTTTTCTTAATTATTCTTTTTTTTTATTACAGGAGATAGATGAAGCTATTCTGCATGCCAAAGCACAAGGATACAGCACAATATTAAGACTAGGGGCAAGGGGTGTTGATTATGCTAAATATGTTCTTATGCAGACAGCCATCAAGGTATGTTTTTCCATTTCCTCCTTTTAAGCATGATGACGTTTTAAAATTGCATGTGAATTTATAAGAGAGGTCAATTTCAACTCACTTTTCTAACACTCTCTCTAAAATTTTTAGCTTTAGTACAATGTCATTATATGTTAACAGCACTTGTACATTCCACATGTATCTATGTTTTAACACTTGAGTGTTGCACTTTTGCACTTAACTTGAATTAGCTTTTTTTCTTCCCCTTTGTTTCCTGCCTGCTTTTGCAATCTGAAGGGCCTGCAAAACACAGCACAGTTAACTCCAGTGCAGTCACTTCTTACTGAAGCGTCAAGGACAACTGTTGACGGTGCATCGACCAGTAATTTGACGGGACTTCCACTTCATCATTCAAATGGATTAATCAAAACAGTAAATGCAGATCCTATGGATCATCTGGAGGCCTTCCAATTCTCAGATGATGATGATGCAGACTACATGCCACCATCCTCAGTCATGAAAGATGAGTTTGAAGATCAAGACAATGAGCCATTTGAAGAGAAGGTTGTTCGCCCTCCTCCCAAACGACGCAGTGCTCGAAGCCGGAAGCAAGTGAAGACAGTCAATAATGATATATATGACTTTGATGATTGATAAGTAGTTCAGGAGACGGCAAAATTTCTAAAGTAAAGATAGCCGGATCTACTTTTTTCTTTTATTTTCATAGACCCCTGATTTCAATAATCTCACCTTGAGCAAATGTTTGGATAAATTTGAAAGTATACCTGTTGTGAAACGTAATATATTTTAGAATTATCTTTAAGGCAAGAGAGTGCTCAGTTCAACTGAGTCATGAGTTATTGTTGTGGTTGGAGGAATTTTCTGGCTATTATTGGCTGTAACTAATCACTCAAGTGCCTTGATATTTTGCTTTCATTTTTAAATTCTAAAGTCTGTGCATTCATATCAAAATGATCGAAGTGTTTATTAGGCAATTGAACTAATTAGTCCTGCATATCAGTTTAAATATTCAAATTTATTGTATTTTCACTCCTTGTGTTTTTAATCCTGTGTGATATTCAAGTAATTTCTCCAATTTGACTGTTTTGTGGAACTGCCCAATAAGTATATTTTATGAAGCCAAATTGGTTTTATTTCATTCCTAGAGTAGTCAAAGGGATTTTTCTCCACAGATATTGATCTCCTGAGAGAAATATCAGACTGATAAGTGTTATTTTCAGTTTCCATAGAATACTGTCAGATGCTTCCCCCATTTTTATTTTTATTTTTTTGTTACCCTAAGTTATTGACAACTATGCCTTTAATTCAATTGTGAGTTATTTACTAACTGTTCAAGTAAGATAATAAGTTTTAAGATTTATGATTCTTAGCATTGCTTGGGATCAAAAGTCTTTTCTGATTTACTTAAGAAAAATGAATTATATGCCATAGCGTTGAATGTTAAGCATTTTCCTCCATTGTAGTCAGTGATAGTTGTTTCTTGTTTGATTTTTTTCATAAAAAGAAGTAATTTACGGTGTTTAGTTGTATAAGACAAAGTTTCCATTGTCTCTAAACTCTTACATACAAAATAAATGATGTGACTTGTATTGATTTATAACTTTTTAACCTTTCCATATCTTTTTTTCTATATTAACAATGCACTTATATTAATTGGCTGGAAATGTTAAGCCAGCACAAGGATGATCTTCAGCATAACACCAGCACGCAAGCTTTGCACACATTTCTATGCTCTCACCCTTGTTTGCTGAAATATATATATCTGTATCTGTCACTTACAAGGCAGCATTATTGGGCATCTTCCAATTGTTTTTTATTGTGTTGTATGGGAACAGGGAGGAGGAGGGTTGATGAATCAGCTGCGTAAGAGCTACAGCCTCTCTGACCTGTCTGATCCTCGTGAAGAATCAAAATATCGAGCAATAGGATTGGGTAGTCTTCAGGAGGAGCAGGATAATGTGGATCATGGATCAGGTGAGCTAGAAGCATTGAAGCACCGTGTGATTACCATGACAACTTGCCCTATCAGTTCTCTGAAATATTGCTTTTTCTGTCCTTTATTTGTTAGATTTGCAGTACATGCGAAGATCTTACATGCATCATCCACTTCGTTCAGGATCGATGCCGGGTGCAGAGGAGATGTATTTTTCTGAGTTGGATTTAGAATTAAAGCAGCACGGTAAACCGGAAAGACCTAAATTCATCAGGTAAGTTTGCTACAACACAGGAAAATATGAAAAAGAGTGAACAGAATTTTTTATTTATTCTCCCTTTACTCATTTTTTTCTTTTTTGTTATCTATAGTTTTCCTCAGTCGGTGGAAGATATCAGTTCTGGCTATTCCAGTGCTGATCCTCTGTTCAACTCATCTCCAGGAACTTCTCCCTCAGAAGATCATGAGTTGGATGTTTTGCTACGGTCATCATCAATTGGTTCAGCCCACATTAAGTCAAGGAAACCCATCTATAGTGGGAATGTGTCATCGAGGAAAAGTTCTGAGGTAAGTAATCTCCATTTGAATCACTCAATACCTCCACTTTATCTTGTAAGTGTCTGATGATGAGTTAAGTTAGGAAGAGAGGGATAAAATGACATCTGTACTCTGATTCTGTTAAGAAAATAAGATTCTCATTGCTAGGCATGTCATCAGTCTAATCCTCATCTATAAATATCTGCAACTCTTGATGAGATTTAAAATTTTATTGGGCTTAGGTGTTTTTGTTTTCTTTCCTCAAAGGGTGTCGCATCACTGGTGGACCATAACAAGTTAGATCTTCTACTGGAAGAGAGACCTCCTCCTGCCTCTATTCTATCCCGCTTTATGTTATCAGAACTGAGAAACCCACTATCATTTAGAACAAAGGATGTTGGCAAACAGCCTCCCAAGTATGCTGTACCTTCATCAAATCAGAGATTTTCTGAGAGTGTCGTTACAAAATCCACCTCTACAACATCACTATGTAAAGGGATCGATGAAAGTAGAGAGAATACCCCTGCTCCTGAAATGAATGTTATCAGAAAAAAATCGTTTGAAAATTCAAGCACTGTCCCAATGGAAATAAGTATTCCTGATTCCAGAAGGAATCTTGATATTTCTTGCATGACTCAAGGCTCCAGTAGACTGTCTGAGTTAGGTGGCACTACTGAAGATTCAAAAGACATGACAGCCAGAGCTGGCCGATACAGGAAGTTGCGAGCACCGGGTCCGCCTAATAGGCCCACATGTGATGCGGAAAGTATGTCTGATTCAGAGCATGACACAGTTATAAAAGCACGCATGTCTCTTGTGTCTTCTAAAAGACTGAGTGGGAGTGTGAATATTTTAGTTGAAAGCGATGCTGGGTTGTCTGCACTGAAGCATGGAGCAACATCTAACAAAAACTTGCGATTTTTAAGGAAATTAGAATTTAACAAGATTTCAGCTCCTGCCTCTACTTCAAAGAGCAAATTTCTTAACTGCCATCATTCCCTCTCACTGCCAAACGTAGATAACCTTCAGTCTTCCAACAGACTCCCTTTAGATCCAGCCAGTAGAACAAAGCAGCATATGAAGTGTGTTAGATTAAAGCGTTACTAACTTAGATCCAGTTAGTGTGTCCTTTAATCAGCTATCTGTATAACGGTGAGGGGAGCTCTCTCTTTTCATTTAAAAAATCGGAATACTTCGGAGGCCTGTTCCTGAAGTGTAAGTCTGAAATGTGGCGTGTGTGATTCATCTTACCAAATACTTTTTAGATGACATTAGAGTAAAGCCAACCTATGTTTTGAGCTTGAAATTTGATCCTATAATTTAAAACTTACTGTGAGTTTGCCTTGATAAATCACAGCTATTTTCCTTCTTCCATTTAACTCTGATTTGTTTCTGATTTGCTGTTATATTTTGCCCTCTCATTTCTTCCCTTTTCCCCACTCCAAGCTATTGTCTTAACACTTCTTTTTTTTTTACTCATCGTGTGTTCATGCAATATCATGAGGGTAACCAAATCAGTACTCTTTCAGATGTCAAACTCAATCAATTGAGATAATTTCAGATGTGTGTTATCAATATTCATAAAAAAAATTTGTGTGTGTTTGTACTGAGAAACTAGTTAAAGTATTTAATGCAATTCTTTTAATCTCTAATCTTGACTTAGAGAAACAAACATTCAATGCTGTTGAATCCTCATGGGCTGTTTTGTTAAACTTATTTTGATGATTATTTTATTGCTGTGCCTCATTTGCCTCTAAAATATTTTCTGTTTTCTTTATTTTCACTAATACACAGATGCCGGGGTATGTCACACTTCCTCGCCTTCGCAGAACTCCTAGAAAAAGAATTATTTAGTGATATCCGCCTATTTCTCATTGATATGACATTCTGATTCCATTACTCAGTCTTAGAAGACTGTTTTCATAAGATGTGCCTTACCTGATGTAAAAGCCAATGGCGCAAGGCAAAACAATTCTGACTATATTTTGTACTGATTGTTATTGATTGAGTGCTTGATTTGATTGATTGAGTGCTTTTTAAAAAATTAAGCTGGTAATCAGGGCTAAATACACTATTTATTTGTAATTTTGTCATCTGTTCATGGTGACTCTTGATGTACTTCTGTCTTAATGGTCAAATTAGTTTTTAGAATTCATATTTCTCGTTATCCTGGATGTATCTGCAAACTTATCATCTGTTTTCAATTATTTTCTGGATGCAACTACCATGCTATGCTTCCAGAATCTTTTGAGATAGTGTTATGGCAACTTTTTAATATTTTCAAAGAGTTTTGTAGGAACTCTTGAGTGCTTGTATACTAGCTCTTGACTATCTGCTGAGGAATAAACAGGAAATGTAGAGTCAAAAATAAAACTTTCCTATAGTTGCCATAGCACCAAGTTGAAAATATAAAAAAAAGGAGTATTTTTTAGCATTGATTAGCTTTTGAATCCACTTTTGTTTTTGTCCGAAGCCTTGCTTGCGACAATGTTATAATTGTGAACTATGCTGTCTAGTCAGTCTTGTGTTATTAACAGGTAGTCTGTTTCTTATTGAAGAGGAGATCCAAGCTGTACTGTGCTAACAACTAATGGTGAATAAATCTGTTGTTTTTTTCTTCTTTTAATCATACTATTTCTTTGTATTCTCCTATATTTCATGATATTGGAACAGTAAGGCAGGGACTGGCAAAATTGACTGATCAAGAAATTGAGATATTTATTGCCTAGCTTCATGAATGAAGTACACAACATCCTCCTACATAACTGTACAGAGAGGTGAACTAGGCCCACCCATTTTTTGTTAGCTAATGGAGCCATTTTTAACAATGTAATGATTTTAATGTACAATCAAATCAACTACAAATTCGCATCAGTTTGCCACAGCATGATCACAATGAATGAAGTGAATCCTCATTACCATCCTTAACAGCCAACCAAATTAAGATTTTGATTTTTCACATCAATTCCATCACATTCAAGTTTCAGATTCACTCTAAACTCAGCCTTGGCATGAAACGTTCAAATAGCATTGACTGGGATGAAGTGACATTTGATTAGAAACATAAAACAAAATTTGATTTTAAGTGAGAAGTGGGAGTTAGCTAGGGATGGAAGCTCAATTCAGCTGCCGAAGTAAGGGGAAGACCAACAGCTGAAACGAACGAATGAAATTTCAATCCAAGCACATGCTCAAAGAGCTAAATGTGATGGAAAAGGGACTCTTCTATCAACCCAGGGAACTGGAGGGCTGCACCTTCATATTATCTTTCAGACCTAAAAGAAAAAACATGTGCAGTTATATTTGTATTGTTACAAATAACAAATTTTGTGATAAGAGAGCAATCCATGATTCAATAATGTTTAAAATGGTTTGTACATTTGAAGCCAAAACAAGGGATGTAACAATGAAAGAAATCTACAAAATTAGCCAACTTGATTTAATATCCATAAACAAACATTGTGAAAATGCATGGAGGAACTTGAGATAGTGAACAAAAAGAAAATATTTCCATACAAATATCAATTAAAAGAGTCTTTAACCAAAACATAAAATTACAATAATTGGCTACTGGAGAGGAAAAGAAACATGTCATTCCTCAATCCTCGTACAAGCATAAACTTTAACATTCAAAAAGGGCTTACGCAGGATGCAGTTGTCTTCTAAACTCTTGATGTCGGTGCCTCGATGTCCACAGGCAGTAAGCAGCAGCTATGCCCAAGCCGACAGCTCCTCCTGTAGCACATTTCTTCAGGCCCGCTGAGAAAAAGCACATAGAGAGTGAGTATACAAACATTTTGATTGAGTAAAACCACCGAAAATGACACGATAGTTTCAAAATTTACAGTGAACTGCATGAATACTCACAGGTTGATTTGTAGACCATTCCAGTCAAGGTTGCAGCACCTAATGTGTTGAGTTCATCCTCAGCATTTCGTGCGTACGACAATATAACACCAAAGCCATGGTACAACATTGCAATAATTCCTAATGTGTTAGCTGAAGCTGATCCTTTCTTATAAGTGTGATTTATTAATCTGAAATCATATAAAATATTAAGTTAGTATTTGTTACATTCAACTGACAAAAGATTTGTAAACTAAAATAGAAAGTAAAAATATCTACTCACTGTGTGACTCTCAGGCGGCCTTTTTGACCAGCTAAAGTAGTAATCTTGAGGCCATTGTATAATCCCCCAACACCTCCAATGCTGGCACCAGCCAAGCATGATAAGCCAATCTGAGAGAAAGCGAGCTCAAATCTTCCACGCTGCCTTGCAGCGCCTTCAGGAAATATAAATTCTGGCTGGCTAGGAGGAAGATATACTGGGTCGAAATTAAGATATGGTGATAAATGTCTGAGGTTGCCTTTGACATTGACTGAAACAATCACAGAAAAAGAATTAGGAACAACTAGTCTTCCTCACAGGTTCATAAAATAGGAAATCCGTGACGCAATTGTTTTATCAGATAAGGATAACAATTCGAACATACTACTGGCAAAATTTTAGTTCAGGATCAAAGGAACGACTTTTCAAATAGGGAAGTCGCACAGGTAACAGGAGGTTATGGTTATAAATAGTCCCACGTGAAAGCTCTGAAGACATTATGAAATCTTAAGGTTACAAGCAATAAGTGTGTACCCGTTACCGCATGATATGACATAATAGCATGTCACTCTGGACAGCGTGTCACATAATAACACTTCTCTTAAGGAACAGTTTTTAAGTCATCTGCAAACTTAACCAAACTAACATCATTCATCTTTTAGAAGTTTCGTGCTCACCTGGAATGTTTACGTCATTATTTGAGTATGATCTTGTACCGTCGTCTTCCATTTTCTAAATATTACACTTAATCTTTGGTTTAATTATTCCAACCAAAAAGAAATGTTGAAAAAACAACTCCAGTTCTTCACCTCAGGATCTCAAATCTCAAGGTCCCAGTTCACAGGAGCGAAGAGCAGAATGCGTTTTGCGCAAGCGCATGCTGGATAGCACCATCTTGGACGCGCCTTGTCCAAAGGTATTGATTCGTTTTGATTCTGGCGCCTTTGGCTCAAACATATTCGCTGGACTGACAGCTGTATGTTGCATGGAAAGTATCAAGGTGAAAAGGCTCACATCTGACTTATCATATCCAAAAGGCGGGTGACAAATATTGAATGATGGGGCAAAATAACGATTGTGTCGACTTTGAGCAGGTAATATAATATGGCTTTGCGAACATTTCAGGCGTCCCCCCTTTCCATCTTTATTATACTTCGTTCCTATCCGCCCAGTTCATCCCCACTCCTTTACGCCTCGCCTGAATTTACCGGGACCGGATGAAGAACAAAATGAGGCAAGGAAATGAGGAGCAGCACGATTGAAGAAGCCCGTGTTTTGCATCATGTTTGGGTTGAGAGTAATGCGGGAGAAAGGTTGTCTGAACGGAACGGAACTTGGATTAATCTCGAAGTGCTTATCAATTAATATAAGACATGCCTCCAGATCGATTCCAAGTCGACGACGACCGTCAAAGATCCAGAGTGATACATGTAAGTAAATTGTCAACCCGACGCGTTTTTTAGTACACAACGAGACTGCCTGTTGTTTACATTGGACTTGGAGCCGGCCAGAACTATCACGCACTAAACCCATGCACACGCCCGATGCAGGCCAAGAGCTAAGTGTGTTAACTGGAACTACTCGTGAAACAAAAATGAAAACTATCAACTGGAATAACATTTTGTCGCTTGTCCGCAGACGGGGGATTGCCGGGGGGTGGCTGTGCCCCCATCAGCAAGTGCATCAGCAGCACCGCCGAGCGCTTGGTGCGCGGGGGAGGACGCCGACGAGGTGTCTATCATTGACGAGCACCCGGACACGCGCATCCAGCTCGGCGACGAGGACACGCTAGCGGCGCCCGGGAGTGGCGCGAGACGCCTGTCGCGACTCCTGTCCCAGGACGGCGTCAGCTCGTCTGACGAGGAGTTCGTTTTCGTGACGCTGACGTGCGGGGACTGCGGCGACCTGTTCCCGACGCGCAAGGAGCTGCTGCTGCACCGGCGGGACGCGCACGCCGACAAGCGGCCCTACCAGTGCCCCGCGTGCATGGCGACCTTCCAGCGCGCCGCCACGCTGCACGCCCACCGGGAGACGCACACCCAGGACCAGCGCCATGCCTGCGAGCGCTGCGGGCAGCGATTCTCTCGCCGCTCCCACGTCCTCGCGCACGGCCGCGCCCTCCACCCGCAGGACGTGCCGCCCCCGCCCCCGTCCCGCCAGCACAGGGAGCGACAGGAGCACCGGTGAGTCGAGTCGAGCGGAGAGGAACCGAGAAAGCAGGTGCAAATCCAAATCTATATATATAATTTTTTTTTAATTTTTTTTGGTGGAGCATTCTATCGAAAATTGCCCGCTTAATGAAGCCCGGGGTGCTTATTGAGTGCTTTTGTCAATTACCATTTAAAATACTTGTTACAGGTGCACACATTGCTCGGATGTGGTATTCCAATCAGCAGCACGATTGGCTAATCATTTGAAATACCATTCTGGTGAGAGGCCATTTGCATGCCAGCTGTGCTATGCAACATTCAGGCAGAAGGGTAATTTGGACCGACATGTAAAAAGACAGCACTCTAGTGTGTAGACTTATAGAGATTTGAATTTCATGAACTAGGATTTGTTTAGTCGTTGTTTGAAAGGAGATCGTTCAGATAATGATGTCTAAGATGAAACAGGATGAGATAAACACCTCTCAACATTGCAAGGTGGATGCTGATGGAGAAATTAGATTATTGCTACAATAGCTATTTTGATAATTTTTTTCTCCTCCTGTGCAATATTTTTTCTTCTTGATTTTTTACACTTTATATTTATGTACTAGTCACATTGCTATTATGCAGAAAATTAATTTTTTACTAGTTTAAAGCTATGTTTGCAATAAAGGAAACTATAACATGAAAATTCTGCTTCTTTCATCTAATTCATACAACAAGGCAAAGTGGGCATGCACCGACACCAGGCACTTCATCTTAAACAATTCTGACTGCAGTACTCGTATGCGCAATCTTGCTGTAACAGTACAGATAAAAAGACTGAACAAAGGTTTGGGATATTGAAAAGAAAAATGCAAGAAAACCACATTTGTATAAATTTTTACTAAGGGCGGAAATTTAATTTACATTTTAATTCTTGCACATAAAATACATTCTAAGTGGCTTTACAATGATATCAGAATAAATAAATATTAATTGCAGTTAAAGTAAGATGAGACTAAAAGACATAAACCTTGTACTCGACTAGATGTGGGTGTACTTCATTCTTCTTCTTGAGTTTTTACTATTGTGACCATTTGGTTAAGTTAGATAATTTTGTGATGCTACATGATGAAATATGAAGCTTCTTTGAACGGTAAAAGCAGACAAAAGATCAACTACAATTGTACGAGAAGAAAAACTCTAGGTATCTTCATCGGTGATAACAAAATAGTTCAAATCCCTGCGAGAAACACAAATGGATTTCACAATTGCAGGATGACGCAATCATCGATATTCCAACAAGTTCAACAGTTGAATGTTTGTTTCAGATAGATCAAAAGTTCTCGAGGTTCTACTCAGTTAACTAAATACTGTACATCTCATTTTTTATAATGAAACTCAAGTCACATTAAAGCACTGCTAGAAAGTATACATACAACAGTGTTCAAATGTAGAGATGAAACAATTGCAATGTGAGTCTGGCAAGTAGTTTCACTTCCCTGTGTAGCAGCTCACATCTCAAAAATCTTTATTAGTTACAAAAAATGTGCTTCCTTCCAAGCTCTAGGACTTTCACTGAATCAACAAGTGCATCAAAAAACTTCCACAACAAACACAAGAAATTTGAAAATTCAACCGTTAACAATCTTTAACAAGAAACATAAATAATTATTCTAAATGGACTATTGTGCTTAAGACATATTTTAAAAAATCACATCATCTGCACCACAAAAATCATGAAATATCATGACAAAAAAAGGTGAGTGGAAGTAAATATTATCATAAAACTATACAACATTTCACAAGAGTAGGGGTAATGGAAACAATCACTGGTTGCCAAAAAGGAAATTCTGGTGGATAATGAACAGGATGAATGTCATCATGGCATGAGTGAGATGAGAAATAATGATATAAAGCAGTAGACCAGCAATAAACAATGGAAATATCACTACTTCGTAAAGCACTTGGTGTCATTTGAATGTGGAATAAGAAAGCATACACTTTCATTTGAAAGAAAGGAAAAAATATTAAGTAAATTAATACTACTCAAATATTTTAATAATTGAGGGCAACCATTCAAACATGGGATTTTAAAACGTCCATAATTTTAAAACCAAAGGACAAACGGGAGAAAAAATGCTTGAACTTATGTGTTACAAAGGTCCTTAAAGGAATCGCTTTAAGATCCTACATTCTTGCACCTCTCACTCAACAGCAAAGAAAATATTACTGATGATCATAATGTATTGAGAATAGTCATAATAACAACTACATAAGGCCTTAAAGCTACAGACTTCACGGCTTGATACAAATACTCGCACTCTTGATTGTACAGTAACATCAGGAATGTGGACTAATCATCACAAATCGTTATACTAATACTTGCAAGTACTGCTTAAGCATTAGTTTCTAGATATTTTTAACATCATGTTACCCCTTTGAACCAGTCAGTCTTCATATGATGTTTCGGTTGTGCAAAATATACCATTTTTCTCTTTCACTTTCAAGTTTGGAGGTGGATACACTCTTGTCAGTGAAGAAAAGAATATTACTTATGCTTTGAAATGTGATCTCAAGGAAATAGCAAGCAAGCTGTAGGTGAAACAACTTAGTTTGTTTATCAGGCAAGATTTATGTCAAAAATACTCCTGACCAATGAGCAATTTTGTAAGATAGTTGTCAATTCATAAATAAACAAATAAAGCACTGATTAAAAATGAATGTTAAAATTATTTGTGCTGGAGTGACCTCCCTATAAAAAGATTTAAAATGATGGATTCTTCAGTGAGGCAAGCCCAAACGCCAATACTCTGTATGAAATAACTACTTGATGTTGAAACGGTTCTTGACCTGTGTAGATGAGATAAAAATGCTATACATTTTGATGTTAACACTTACAAGCTCTAACTTCTAGAATAGTAGTATAAGTAATGTAAATTGCATCCTACACTACAATGCTGTAGATGGCTGAGCTTTTGTGAGCTTTAGATGAATTAGATCCAGGATAATCTGAAGTCATTGAATCATCCTCATAATTTGGAGTGTGTCAGATTCATACAGTAAGATATAAAATTACCTCTTAAAAATAAAAATTACCATTGAAAAAAAATTAAGATTTATGAAAGAAAATCATTTTTACCAGCATGAAGATTGCGTGAGAGAGTCTGTCATGGCTGTAAGGGAGCTTTTTAAAGTTTAGGCCCTGCTTTGGCAGCCTCTCGAGTTGAAGTATGTTGCACTCACTCATTCTTTCTTACAAACGGGGAGTACTAAACACAAGGCCATCAATTCGTTCATTATGTTTAAAAAAAAAAAAAAACAGCAAGCATGTCTCCTTGAAAACAAAATAAATGCACGTTTGCACAGCGGATCAGTGTTGAGTTACATCATATTTTATGTTACTTTAATCTTAGCACTGGATCATTTAAGAAACATTGTTTTGAAAGACTTTTGCAAGAGAAGTAGAGAATTCTTAAAACTAACATCAAAGGTATGGAATGTTTTTATAAGTAGTTCAATGAGAGAAATAGTGTTAAGATTCATTGTGCTACCAAAACTTATCGGTATAGTGGTATAAATCAGAAAAAGCAATTTATAAGGTGCAGGCAATGCCATTTAAAATGCAAGAATAAACTGAACATAAGAAATAGAGAAGAATGTGATGGGATGGTAAGTAATGAGGAAACAAGAATGTAAATGTTCAAGCGCAGCATTCCCATTTGGATAAAACATGATTTAATGCACAATGGGGCACTTTTGCCTACCTTCAAAAATTTAGATCACATTCAGAGCTAGGAATATTCCTTATTTTTGCCTAATTGCATCATGTTTAACATACTGTGAGGGATTATGAGACGAATATAAACTCTTCTGCAGTCATGTCCATCCCAACATGTCAAAAGGCACCAACTATAATAAAGTGATAGGACAACAGAGGGGAAAAGGGAGAGTTCAAGTGTCCTATGGATGGACAGTAGTGGATGGAATATGTCTTACATAAATGTTCCCTATTTAGGAGGCCATATACGTTTACCTGTCAACTTAAAAACAATGCAAAAAAACTATAAAAACACACATTCGACTGTAAAATTTAAGAAATTTTTGTAGATTTTGAAGAGTACAACAAACAACATGATTATGGAACAAAAGAAGGGAGCCATACAAATGCATAAAAGCAATAATATGGAGATTCACTCTGTCTGTACCCGTCTCTTCATTTTTTAAAAACATCTCCTCACACCAACTTTACACCAATAGTGAGCATCTTTCATGGTCAGGAATATGATTCAAATTAAAAGAATTAAGTTATCATCGATAATTGAAACCTGAACATTTCTCAAGATGAAAATAATAAGAAGGAAAACAGTAACTACCTTTCAGTTTTCAACAAAAGGAATGGTTAAGTTGCAAAGAAATGTAACTACCTCTCTTAATCAACTGCTGTCCGTTTACTTTAACATTATTGGCGATACAATTAAAAAATATTCTACAGATGAAGAAGAGCCCGTGATAAGCATTAGCCATAGACAAAAGGAGCCTTTGATGAACACAAATTAACTACAAGAACAGATTCATATTTAATATTGCTGATGTGTGAACACACATCGGAAGACCTTGAAACTTGCAGTAACTTGAAGGCTCTTAACAGTATTTTGAATCAAATTCCCAATGTTACATAAATATATTGCTACAGGGAAGACCAAGTTCATTACTAGCTGTTTGAATTATACTGACTGGTTGAAGTGCTTGTACACCAATTTCAAATTACGTCCAAGTGAACCGTGAGAAAATTGCCTCCTCCCAAGTACTGAATTTTATCTGTAGCATCTTTTAGAGTCTGAAAGAAAGAGAATTGGGATCATGCACGAATAAATTAGTGCTGCCTTGCTTCAACAGCCTTGTTCCTCCCTTCAATTTGATATACAAAGCTTTGAATAAGAGATCATGGGTGAAAACAAGCAGATCATTAATTACAATTAATACAAATTGCTGTTGATTCGATGCATTATTATTATCATACAATGGAAGAGTAATATTGCAAATAAAACCAAAAAATTATTGGGAGAGTAGGAAGCTAAAAGAAAGAGGAGGAATGTTTTAGAAGATTTTCAAAGATTGTCATTACAAGTTGGAAATATTGAGAGACAACTTTGAAATTCATCTTCATCAGACAAAAATAAAAATATGGTCTTAGAGGCAAAAGTGATCTAAGTTTTGCAAATCATTTTCCATAGGAAAATGTTACTGAAAGAAGAATATAAAAGATCCTTTAACTATGATGTAAAAAGCACAAACTATGAAGAGCAAAAATTGTCTTCTCTGTAACAAGTAAAATGTTCAAGGCAAAGAGAAATGGAAGTACAAGCATCAGTTCGGAATAAACTACGCTATATTTTTCTAGTTGCTCTGGTTGATGAAGTGGAAACTTAACAAAGATCACTAAGTCTGAGCAAGCTTAATAGGTCCTTAAAGATCTTGGCTTTGACAAGATGTCTCATGTAATGAATGGAGGCTTTACATTCTGAAGATCGGTGACCAGAGCAGATGGTAGATGGAAGTACACGCTGGACAAATAATCCACAGAGGAAGCCAATAGTGGAAGAGATGCTTTACACTTTTAAGGTCTGACAAAAAATTGTTGTCATAAGCTATTGTATTCAGTAACAAGTTTGGGGCAAAAATGAATTAAAAGCAAATATCACAAACAGGTGTTAGACCACAATATGGTGCACACCCCAGAGTTTCCAGAAGTCTGAAAATTTCATAGACAAACCCTGCCCACCAAGCAACAAACATTACATCTATGTCGAGAGGTAGGCAGGGTTAATCTATCAAAATTTCAGAAATTTTTGTAGGTTTGGAAACACTATGCCCACCCTACCATTTGTTATCAGATCCCCACTATCACAAAACATTTCAATGGACAGAAAACATAAGAAACGAAATTCCACTTAAAAAAAAAAAAAATAGCCTTGTCAAGCTACTATCTGTTTGTACTGACTAACTTTGACAGTACGATAGAAGTTGATTATCTTAAAAATAGATCACCACAACAACAAAAGAACAAAGAATTAAATGATGGTAACTACAATACCATCTCTAATCAAGTGAGAGGCTTCAAGATATAAAAGATTTACTTTTAAAATAACATACATGACAAGAGCATAGGCCCCTTAAGGGGGGAAAAAAATACTGGTTCGGTAACAAATTAAGTAAAAGCCCAAGCGCAAAGGAACTTGTGCACTCAACAACAGTAATATTTAATTGCTGAACAAATGTTTCTCAAATAAACTTGGTAACATTCTATGGATATTGCCATCAAATGAAACTATACTCTCCAATTATGAATCTTCTATGCAACTAATATGAACACTCCATCATGGTCCCTTCAGGCTCAAAATAGTACGACTTCTTTGCAAAGATGAGAAAAAGAGAAAAAGAACAAAACAATTAAAAACAAAACAAAAAATTGGGAAAGCTACAGTGAAAACGGTGATCATGAATTCCTCAGGAATAAGATAATGTTGGCTAATTAACAACTGTAAAAGGAGACAAGGCATTACATTTCCACAAACACAACATTTAAAAGAAAAGTTAGGATAGTTTGTCTCATAGTGACACCCATCTAACAAATGAGTCATAAATCCTAAGATGTATAAATGTATTAAAAAACATTCAGATCAATCAGGAAAGCCCGTGGTTGTCCAAGAGAAACGTATTATGATTAATGTATAATTTTGAGGTAAATTGTGATGCTGGTTTACACACAAAAATCTTGTTATCCAATTACAAACTCTGGCAACCATCAAACTTTGTTCCATCATTTTGATCAGATGTCTTTGATATTATCGAAGTTGCCTACGAGAAACCTGACATACTATTTTATTGAGGAACTCAAACTGAGTAAACATTTTACCATCCTAAATTGAGCAACCAGTTATACAGACCATTCTCAAATTACATTGTACGATGCATTGAGACAAAAATGAACAATTCTACTAACATTCATGACTTTGAGAGGATCCATTTTAACTACAGGGGAATAGTGAAGAAGAAATGGGAAAAAGTTGTGGAAAGGAATGCATAAATGAGATTCAGGAGGTGAGACAAAGCAAATCATTGAAGAGGGATAAGAATAAAAATATTATTCAATATGATGTGATTGGTGTGAAAATAAATGCTGTTGGTATGAGGCTGGATTAAATTGCAAAGATAGAATTAAAAGCCAACATGACGCACAGGCAAGAGATGGTAGTTTTCCTTTTAAAAAACTATATGGCATATCATAAGCGATTCCCAAGCAGATAACTGAATCTCATTATTCATTATTTAATGTATAGGAACAATCACTGTTGGAGCAGAAAGGATGAAGTGAGCAGTTTAATGGGCAAAGAGTTGAAAACTGTGAAGAGCTCACTTCCTGCACTTCCCATCGTTCAATCAACCTTATCAGAAACTTTTGACAGTAAAACCAAAGCCCTTCATTCACCAATTCTAACGCATTATTGAAAGTATAGTTGTGCCATTTGGCTACTAATAGTGATGAATCAATGTACTGTGTCCTATTAATAAAAATTATGGTAATTTGGTGACAAAATTCATTGAATTTTTTTAACTTGCTATGAACATAAAGATATTTTTTAATCTCAACCGATTACCACAGAAGGCTGACATACAAAATGCATGTTTGTGTCTGAACATTATACATAATTAGGTTCATGTAGTAATGCCTACAAAAAATTTAAAAAGAAACGGAAAACTAAATTATTCGGTAATTTTTTAAATGACTGATGCAGAATAAAGCACACTAAGCAAACTAATCAGCAACAGGGCTTTCTCTAACATCCAGAATCTTAAAGAAATCATCTTCTCTTTTGCATTTTCAACAGACCTAGCTTTCCCTGTGATGTATATCCTGTGGTCTTGACTAGATCCTTCCCACATGTCTACTCCTATAGAATGCATGAGTTAAACAACTATTTATCTACTAATGCAAAATGACAAGTTAGACAAATTATTTTCTCTTTTCAAAGTACATGCACACATCAAATCAGTCATCAATGGCAAGAGACGATACCTCCCTCAGTGGAAACGGACACGCACAAATTGCAAGCACTGTTCTTCCTGACAGTTGAAGACATTCGCTACATCCACACAAACCGCAAATCAGACATCAACGGTGGAAGTGACAACTCACTAAAAGGATGAAGAGTCACTACTTTCGAAGGCTGTCCTTGCTGCTGGCAAGTGATGTACTATTGCTGCTGTTGTGAGAATTGATGTCTCCACGAACATCGTTACCACTGCCACTCCCACTGACGCTCACCTGAGAAAATGGAGCAGAAGTATTAGACGGGGAGCCAGACGCAGGGCGGGTGGGGCAGGGCGGGGCGGGGACCAACTCACCTCCCCATTGAGGGACGGGGACGCCCCCGCGGCCCCCCTGCTGGACCGGTTGGCGGCGGCGCGCACCTCCTCGCGGCTCCGGCTGCTGCTGCCCGTCTCGCCGTCCAGGGAGCTGCCGCCGCCGCCGCCACCGCCGCCGCCCCCGCGCGTGGAGCGCCGCTCGCCGCTGCTGCTCACGTCGCCGTTCATGGAGCGCTTGGACCGCCTGCCGCTCATGGCCAGCTCCTCGACTGATGTGGGGGTCTGCGGAGCACTGCGGCCCTTCAGCTTGTTCATGACCTGCATTACAACCCATATGTAAAGGAACAGCGGGCCAGGTCAAACAAGCAAGTTCACAGTTCCGTCGACATGTCTACTCACTTTGTCCAATCGGTTGATGAATTGGTCAACGTCCGACTTTTGCATTCCGATAGCAGCAGCAGCTGTGAGGTAAGGCACTGGGTACTTGCTTGTATGAGCACCCCAACCTTACACATAAAAACAAAACATAAAAACATACCCGACCAATGCTTGAGTACCTCACAGTTAATGTGAGTGAGAAAAGGAAACCGGCTTACCTTCAAATTTGTACCCTGCAACTTCTTTGTAATCAAAAGTGGACACAACTCTAGTTCCAGAAACACATCGCAGAAACAGCATTGAGCCCAACATTGTGACGGATTTGGGATCTGATGTTGTTAACGAGTTCAATGTCATTCCTGAATGACACAAAAAATACATTTTAAAAAGTCCCACAATTATGATGGAAACCTCAAAATGCACTGTTTTGTATACTTACCCATTGAAATTGGATTGTTCTTTGTATCAAGAAGTCTTTCACCATGTTTACTGGCAACTTTTGAAAGCTCATCTCGCAAGTAATTGTACATTTCCTTTCGTTGAGTCACTAAATTTTTATATCCGTTGATTCCCAAGGACAACAATGTGATGAAAACATCTATGGCTGGGCTTGAAGATGCTCTCCCTGTTTTTGTTTATATATAGGAAAATGATGCATACATGGATATCAGAAAAGAGTAATATGCTAATAATAACTAGATCACAATGACAGAAATACGAGTGTATTCTTCCAGTTAATAAGAATTATAAAAGTTTTATTAATTTACAAACCTGGATACATCCTAGCTACTCGTTCAAGCAGGCCTTTATCAAAGCCTGATACAATGGCACCACCAACTGGTACCATAAAATTCTTGTCAGTACTCTGAACAAAAGCATCCACTCGTCCCTTCCTGAAGGTTCATTGAGATGGAACAAAGGCAGCAACATCAATTAAATGAAACAATTACATGCACTGATTATTCAATAACAGAAGATAAAAAAAGAATTTTAATTAACTTTGACATGTCAATTACCTTGCAGCCTCCTGGATTAAATGCATACAACGAGAACTCTGAAGACCATATGCATTGTTTATAAGGTGAGGGATATTGAATCGTTGACACAATAAAGCTACTTGCTCCAGTGAATCAGATACTCGTGGAGCAAAACAACTTGTCGTTGTCAGAACACAAACAATATTCTCAGATCCTAAGGTACACATTTGATGTTCCATTGCAACTAAATCTGTTTTGAGCTCATCTCCAGATGCTATGGTCTCTATGACAACAGGTTGAAGACCTGCAAAGAAAACAGAACAAAAACAAAGTAGTGTGATAAGTTACAAAAATATACCTCAATATCTTCAGAAAATGACATTACTTAACAAAAGAATTACCTGAAGTAAGAATACATTTGAAGCATGCTTTCTGGTCTATACGAGACCAAAGGACATATTTTGCACCGGGACGATCCTGCTTGAGAGTCAACATACATAACACCAAGGTCATGCCTGTTGCCATAGGCACCATGAAACATCCAGCTGTAGTCTTTACCCCTAGAAAAACACAAAAAAATTAGAAATTTCTTTTCAGCAAAATTCAATAACAGTACTGAAGCCCCAATTTAGTTTAAAATTTTCACATACCCATATAACGAATAGTGTCTAGTAGAAGTGAGTTCACAAGCTTCATCATAAGACTAGACCCTGCAGCTTTCGGCTGGACCTCTCCTAAATCACCAGATCTCCCAATGCCATGTCCAATTCGATAATGACGACGTGCAACCAAACCTGAAAAATTAAGAAACAATCATGAGGAAAAGGAAGCTATACATTCAAAATAGAACTAAAAGTGAAAATTTACATACTTGATGCAAATCTCGCCTCTCTTTCTCCAATGCCACAATTATCAGGGAAGTTGTTGCTATCCATTTGAGCCAAATCCGCTAGAAGCAATTCAATTGTCGGATCATCCCATCCCTCCTCTGGCCATTTCCTCTGTAAATATCAAATTAAGAATTAGATAAATAAAGAAAGACGCTTGAATTCAATACTTATTAAAGTAATAACAACAAAATTGATCAAAAGTAAGGAAATTGCATTGCCACTGGAGGAAACCTTTTTCTAACTCTATGTCTTACACCATGTGTATAATAGCAGGCATTTATTTCCTTGGAAAAATTTCTACTCATACAAACCTGTTCTATAAGCTGTCGAATGAGGTTTTCCCGCGTCTTTTTAGATGCAGCTGCTTGCTGCAGATATGTGGCGGGTATTAACCGCTCCGCTAATGTGAAGCTTTGACTATTCATGGCAGCTCCGTTTCACTGTTATCAATTATCAAGATTCACATTCCTTGTCACCGACTGTTCACAAGGACAACAACACTCTTGTAATAAAACCAGCAAAATTACATATCCATAGCAATGAAACTGATTTTTTCTAATCACTGACTCATAAGAATTGAAGAACTTCAGCATTTGTCCTAGTAGGTGCAAATCTAGGCTAGGACACAGACGCAACCCAACTGTAAAACAGCGCTATCAAATCAGAATTCTCAACTTACCTCTTCTAAAATTATATAAACTGAGTTCATTTCAGATTCAGAACACGAATGCGATGGAGGTAACGCTGAAAAGAGTACGTTACAACTTTCCTTAGGCCCTAAACTGAGACGGGCAAGGAAGATCTCTTCAGTAATCTGAGACGTGTTTGAGAGCAAGGAGACGATTTGTGCCTTAAGAGAGCACAGACAAGACGCAACGACAAATTTATGTTGCGAAACAGAAAGATTGGCAAAATCAGAAAACCCGGGGTAATCACTCGACAAAATCAGATCATTCTTCACTGTTTTACGTATCAAAATATCGTCTGCTGTGAAATGAAGAAAAGAGGGTGGCTTGTCACTGCCCTCTCAAGACCACAATAAAGGGAAATGATCAAAACAATCATGAGGCTCTTATAATCACAAAAAAGCACAAAATTTGAAATTCATTCTTTTCTTTTTTTTAGAATTTCTCTTATCCTCTCGTGCAAAGAAATATTTTGACGCATAGGTTGGAAATTTCTTTCATTTCTCATTATTTGTTAATGTTTTGGATGTTGGTAAACATGAAATAAATGAAATCTCATTCATGCCAAAATAAAGAAAAACAACAGAAATGTTGAAATGAACAGACATCAAGTGCAACTGACTTCAATATTACAAGAAAATTATTTAGTATACTCAACATCCATTTTAATTCTCAAATCTACTTTGACATAGATTTCGAAGCTTGCCTTGCTCGATTGTTGTTATCTTGGTTGTTATGTAATCGAAGTTGTCCGGAACGACGGAGATAAACCCAAAGGCTGTGACAGCAGACCACACCAATTAATCTCCTATCCGGCAGAGAACGGACGGGACGGCACCGATCCTCCCGGACCCGAACGTATGCCGAAGTGCGGACGGTAGCCCAAGCCTCCCCCACCACACGACCGGCCCGCGAACTTTCAAACCCAACATGACGACTTGCAGCCCAACACAGCGATGAGCACGAGTCCAACATGGCCGACTGGGAGCCAGGTCCAACATGGCGACCGTGCCATGTTGGACTCCTGCTCATCGCCATGTTGGGCTCCGGGTCGGCCATGTTGGACTTCACCTAATTTAGCCCAATCTATGCTCAGAAGCCCTGACAGCCATGTTGGACTCGCGGTCGGCCATGTTGGACTCCTAGTCAGCCATGTTGGACTTAACCTAACAAAACCGAACCTATCAAAACCTAACCTAACGAAACCTAACCTAACCTAACCTAACCTAACAAAACCTAACCTAACGAAACCTAACCTATCAAAACCTAACCTAACAAAACCTATCCTAT
>CABIKL010000487.1:0-22067 GCA_902196195.1 Aptinothrips rufus
ATAAAAAAAAAAAAAAAAAAAAAAAAGAAAAAAAAGAAGAAGGTTTGGGGAGTTCTTCCCGGAAAACAGGGGTAAAGTAACACCAACTTCAAAATGTTGGGGGCACGTTTTGACGGTTATGCAGAAAAGCATTTCAAAGTGTCCTGATCATTTTGGTATAGCTCTCAAAATGTGTCCCACAAATGCGGAAACTGATATTATTTCTCGCCTGTTTCTTGGAGAGGGCTCCCCAAAACAAGGTATTTTTTTACGAGCTTGTAGTCCGGCTGGCTTGGCTACACAGGTTAACAACACATCCTATTCCCACAACTTTTCAATGTATCCTCTTTCCGAATTATTTAAAGTCTATGTGTGCACGGAGCGGACCTGCTTGATGGTGAGCTCGCTGGCGTTGCTGGTCCTGCGGTAGGCGACGTAGGACGAGTTGTTGTGGTCCACGCAGACGCGCAGGTAGGGCAGCGCGCTGGTCGGCGCGCCCTGGAAGTGCAGGCACACCGCGCTGCGAGCGCGCAGGAACACCTGCACCGCGGGGCCCGTGGGGCTGCCCTGCACGGACCACAGCCTGCACCGGGGCGGGGCGCCAGTCAGTAAGACGTGTGTACAAACTCTCGGTTATTTTGTTAGAAATATTGATTCTTTACTTCCTTTTCCAAGGAAAACGAAGATTACCTGAGCTGTTTTTGTCATAATCATACTAAAAACACTAAAACTTCAGCTCAGTTGTTTATTTTATTCCCCGTAATCCGATGTAATGTAATCCCGTGCACATATGGCCGAGCGAGTGGTCCCGCGGCCGTGCCGGGCCGTGACCTCTGACCTCTGACCTCTGACCTGGAGAAGGTCTCCCTGCTGGCGGTGTGGGTGGGGCAGTCGTCGCCGCAGGCCGGGACGCTCCAGAGGACGTGGCGGCCGGAGAGCGCGTAGGCCTTGACGGTGACCTGGCTGACGCCGTCCAGGGTGTGCTCGCGCGTGGGGAAGTCCTGGACGAGCAGCGGCTTGGTGCGGCCCTCCCGCAGCAGCGTGAGGTACTCGTCGCCCCACGTGACGCGCAGCTCCGTCCAGTTGGACGCCGTCAGCAGCCCCGGCACCCGCTCGCCGTCCTTCTCGAAGCCCGTGAAGTGCGAGTTGATGTTGGAGAGCACCAGCTCGAAGCCCGTCCTCCTGGACAGCTGCTGGCGACCCGAGCCCGGGCTGGTGACCAGGCTGAGGGCCAGGCGGGCCGTGGCCACCTTCCAGTCGCCCGGGTCCCACAGCCGCACCGAGAACCTTCGCGCGGATAAAGTACTTGTGTAATTTGCCCCGAACGTTTCAGATAATAATTTATATCTTGATAATTTACTTCTCAAGTTGCCCGCGAAAAGTTACACTGTCGATGATGGATTAAGAATTTGAAAAAAAAATAAAAAAATGTCTGCCCTTCTTGCGCGCATAATGAAAATCAGTCGCTACAAGTATACCGTCGACCCGATCCTCGGGATCTGACGGTCACAGACCCGTACCAGTCGCCTGGAAGGACAAGAAATCACCCACACTGGAGGAGGCGGTGTTTGAAACCCCACGATGGCTATTTTCGGCTGAGCAGAGGAGGATTATCTAACACTGAAATAAACGAAATGCGGTCAACAACCCCTCGGCTTCGTTCAATGCCTGGCGATCGAACCTGAAGGACATGGTCCTGGCGTCCACGTCGGTGTAGTCGGAGTGCTCCGCCTCCTCGTAGGTCGTGAAGACCGAGCAGTTGCGCGGCTCGCAGAGGGGCACGTCGCAGTGCGCGCGGTACACCCGCCTGCCCCGGGCCGCGTCCTTCACGTAGCACCACGGCCCGCCCGGCCACGCGTCCGGGTTGCGGCACCTGGCCTTAGCCTGCCTGAGGAAGATTATCAACAAGAATTCATAAACAGAATCGATTTTTTTTTTTTTTAAATATTTATTTATGTTTTGTATTTTAGCAATTTTTATCATCGATTTTTTTTTGTTTTCAAACAAAGTTTCGATCACGGGAGCACATGCAGTCTTACAATTATTCCGACAAAATGCGAGATCTCAAAGTATGGATTACTTTCTTTCAATCATGTAAACGAGCAACGACTAGTAACTTAATGTTAAGAAAAAAAAATCGATTTGGAAGTAATAAGTTATTTTCCAACCTGACGGAGGCGTCGGGGAAGAAGCGGCCGGTGAACTTGCCGATGGCTGGGTTCTGGTTCTCGCCGCGGTACTTGCTGATGCCGGCCCACTCCAGACACGGCTCGCCCGCGCTGGACCGGCTCACGGCCCCCGAGTACTCCATGCCGGCGCCCGACACGCGGCACCGCGCCGAGGAGCACAGCGGCACGTCGCAGATGTCGCTCGTAACGGAGGGGTCCTTGGTGTAGCACCACGGCCCGAGCCGCTGGCCTGCGCAGGGAGACCAGACCATCTCACTCGCTCCGCATTGCTCCGCGCACTGGCGGCATCGCTGTCTCACTCTGCCCCTGCCCGTCTCGAGACGACACGTCATTTTCCGTTACTCTTTTGTTTGTCAAGGGCCTGGCTACGCCCGTGGTATATACTCGCACTCGTAGCAGCATTCATGTCACCTCACCTGTCGGATTGCGACATCTGTTGGCCGCCGCTTTCCGAGAGCCGTCGGGGAAGTCGGCGTCTGATATCCTGCCGCTCCTCGCCTTCCTCGAATCCCAGAACCGGCATCGCGGTCCCGAGAATGACTTGGCAATGGATCCGGTGTAGTCAACTCCACTGTGACTCAACTTGCAGGTGTTGAGGTCCAACGTGCGTCCGGCTGGCAGCAAGATGAGCACAAGGAATACGAGGGTGGGCACCATCGGTGAAGAATAGTTCCCGTCTGGCTCGGGACGGGGAGCGGAGAGCACTAAGGGCGGTGCGGACCGGGGGGGGGGGGGGGGGGGGGGGGGGGGGGGGGGGGGCTGGCTACTAGAAGATGGAGCTCTCAACAATGGTTGCTGGGCGCAGCTAGGCGTAGCAAGTCCTATTTGGTCCTATTTCAAGGTGCCCCCCAAAGCCACGCTTCATGTAAAGGCATTGCAATTGCTGAAGTGACTGAATTCCATCAATACCGTCATTCACATATGGATATTAGAAGTGCAAGTCCTTTGGGATATGGAAGCCATTTCAACACATTTCATTGTGTTATTACGGTTATTACTATCTTTCACGTCACCGCCTTCGACATTGATTAAATTGAAATGCCCTGTTTCTTTGTTGAAAAGAAATTGGGAAAATTTGTGAAGGAAATAAAACATATTATCGTTTTAACATTTTTATTTGTGTTTACAACAAGTTACAGAGGATTGGCATTAACATTAGATAAAGCAGGCAATGTATGTATAATATATATATATATATATGTATACATTCATACATATATTAAAGTAATATCCAGGAATGAAACATAGAGGCAGAGCCTTCAATTATCTTAATGCGCCATTCAATGAACAGTTAGCAACTCTTACTACATTATTCCAAAACTAATAAATAATGATATATTGTGATTAGGAACTTGACAATGTGAATGTCAAAATTTTGATAATTTGTCACATTTTGTTTCACATTTTCCAAAGTTAGTCATTTAATGCATTTATCATAAAACAAATTTTAGTTCCTACATCTTAGTTTATCTTACAATGTGGTATAGGCTATGTTATAAAACTTTACTACACGAAAAAAGAAAAATATTTTCACAAAAGAAGAGAAGACATAAATGAATATCAAATGAGTTAAACAATGAAATTTGAGGTCCAACTCAAAGCACATTTGCTTGTTTTGGACCTGAATTGTCACCAACTCATTGCTTTAGTTTAATTTAGGGCAGTTAATGGCAATCTTTCTTTGCAATAAATCTGTATCCTAACTTCTAGGCTAAACTTCTAGAAAGGTTTGAAGCCCACAGGCTGCTTGGTTCCTGCAGTTCAAGACAAGGAAGTCATAATTGGTTTTTCTACATTCAGTCCTACTGTATATTTACTAGCCTAAGCATCTTAACTTTCCTTGCACAATCTCTTTTCAGAGTGCAAATCACATATGCATTGCCGGGCAAACACCAACAGCTATGGCTAAAAGCTAGAGTGCAAGAGTTAAGAAGATGCATCCACCTAATGGATGCAGCTTCATATTTCATGTTAAGTGGCACTTTCTAATGACATGCAATGGAAGAAAACACAGAAAATAGTTATCTACGGGAGGGCACACAAAATAAGACAAACAGTATATTCAGGAAATATGAAAAGCACATGGAAAGATGTGAAGGCTAACTTTTAACTATCTGATAAAAGGATTTCAAAAAATTATTTTACATTGAGCTCCACAGAGCTTTGTCAGCTTTAGTTGGTGCTGATGTGCACAAGATCAAGAGTCATCATCACAAGAATGAAAACAATGCAGTGTAAAAAATTTAACAGTACATAAAAAAGTAATTTGAGAAGCCAAGCAGGCTAAAGGAAAAAAAAGATTCCAAATCAGGGCTTAAATAAAAAAAAAATGCTCCATTTTATAAAAGAAAGACATTTTGATTCAATCGAACATTTGGTAAACAACAAATCATTCACCGTCACCCTCATCATTTATCTCCTTCCCCAATGCACAACTTAAGTCTCAAGGCAACATGGTTCGTACTTATAAGTAGCTGCTGACTAAAGACTGGAAGACAGTCTCCTAATGTAGAAGTTTTTCATTTCTGGACTTTGAACTGAATACTACTACTATTGCTTGGCTAAGTGAGAAAATGAGTGTTCCAAACTCAGCATACTTGTCGTAAATCCTCCGCTAAAACCAATCCAATACTGAAAAATGATGAATTATTAGTGCTAGAAATGTAGTGCAAACACTTTGTGCCCAGGAAACACAACCCTAACAAAATAGACAGAAAACGCAAGTAAAAGTGACCAACAACAAGATGATGTTCCAAAAACACAGATATATAGATCATTGCAGACTATCACACCTTACAAAGAAATGTTCAAAAAAGAAGAAAGTTGGGAAAACAGAGCAATAAAAGGAAACACAGAACTGGAACATATCAAGCATCAAATAAGTATAGTTGCCTTTCTGAAACTATGTAAATATATAATATGTATAAAATTCATTCGTTATATCTTATGTACAATTTGTTTTAAAAACTCTACATAGAGATTTATCTTCCTCAATGCATTGGTAATTTTCTTTACAAAATAACTTCATAATCGAGGATCTCATTTCTCATAACTCAAAATATGTATAAGTGATTTTACTTTACACAATTTGACTGGACATAGCGAAGTTATTTTGAGGCAAAATACTTACCATTCTGAGGAAGGTATAAAAATGCTCAACCAGCAACAAAGAAAAAATTCAACACAAAATTCCCCCTTTTATCGAATTTTACAAGCCCAACTAAGAAAACAGACAACAAATAAAACTATTAACACTCTGTCACAGAATTATGAAGTGAATGATTTCTATTGAAATGGTGTAAACCAGTATTATTTTCACAAGAACAAAAGCCAGTAGGTCTGAGGGCATAACTATCCTCATGATGAACATGCACTGCTTAACAACACTGCTATTCCAGTGAGAATGAACACAAAAACATTTTTCGGACAGAGTGGAGTACGCCAAGATTATAATGGGTACACAATAATGAAATTAAAACATAAAAGCAAACATAATTGATAGTTTGAAGATGTGATGTCTCATCTTTGAATTTATGTGTCAACCTTGACATCATCTTGATGATGTCAACAACTGGTATCTCAAAATAATAAGCAAACCATAAAAAAAGGGGGAAAAAGAAAAAACTCCTTGAATCCCATAAATTTGTTGATACTAATACTGATAACAAGACGAAAACAAAAACAAAAGCTAAGTCAAGTGCATAGTCTCAAGTACATGCAATTGAGAACCAATCAAATTACAACTCAACTAGCAGTAATGCACAGCTATGTTTGATTGATATGGAATGCCAAAATGCAGCCAATGAAAATAATTTGAAGGATTATAGAGAGAAATTCTACAACAATATTGGTACATAATAGGTAACCCACCTCCCCCAGACTTTTATCACTTTAACAATGGTCCATGATTGTCACCAATACTGACATTACCACATAGTAGGTTTCAAATTGGGATATGTCCAGTATTGGAACAAAAAGACTAAAGTACCTTAAATCCTACTTCTCAAAATGCACACTTTATAGCCTGGCCAAAATATTAACTCTTTAGCTTGGGCAAGCCAAAATAAAAATGAGGATAAACATCAAATTTTTATAGATGCCATTTTCATCATTTAGTTCAGCTTTTAGCTCAGGCTTTACTACAAAGTCCTTTTACATACATCTTCTTATTCCAAAAGTGGTCCCTTCAAAAACATTTCCTAATGCCGATTTGACAATTAAATCAGCTCCAGGTAAAGCTTGTTGAATTATGTACTTGATCAGGCTATTAAGTTCAGAAGTGCATTATGAAATTATTCTCACATATATATTCATATAATTACACAAAATTTTGTAATTTTTATCAGGTAGTGTTAAATGGCACATATCCTCCACATTATCAGGGGCCATAAAGAGGATAATGAGGAGAGGAAAATACTTTGTACATAAACTTAAGATGTTAGATATATATCCACGATACTATGATGGCTACTTCATATATGTATGAATAAGCACTGAATACTTACGAATACATATATGAGCTCACCATTCATCATTACAGTCTTGTGAAATATTTCTCGCGCATCCCAACTTCAAAAATCATGTGAATACAAGACTACATTCACTGTGCCTTTTTGAGAAGGCAGGTTTTGGTCCAAAAGATTAAGTGCAGTTTTCATTGGCACAGATTATCTGACTTGTGGGAAGATAGAAAGAGGCACCAAACCTTCTCAAAATAAGCTATGCTAATAAGCAAAATTCAACAAACATAAAGTTATACATGCATATACTGAAATTAGCATGTAACATAAAATACATATAAAGCTATTTAAGGTAAAAAGAAAAACGAAAAAAAAACACAAAACTAGTAGTTTGCAGTGATAATTGAAAATGGATAGAAATAAGTACATTCTGATAAAAAATATACACGAGAATAGCATTTCGATAGGAAGCACAAAGGTCGAATCTGCACAGAGTTTGCAACACAGCATTCCCCCAGGAACCTACAATTCAAATGATGCATTCAGATGATATGATGTACTTTGTGATCATCAGTCTGTATCAGTCTAATAGCATGCCATGATCTGGATAAAGGATCAACAACATAAAAGAAAAAATTGAAAACCAAAACAGTGCAGACAGCACACTCCAATAATATACAACATCAACTGTAGGTAGATCATGCTTAATCCTTAATAAAGAGTGATTAAATAAGAGACTGAAGGAATAATGATAAAGTACTGAACTAGATTCACGATAAATCTTTGTCAGAGTACATGAACATGAAGGTTTTGCATATACTAAAATCTCCTGCTTTCGACTGTCTTCTCAAAAAGCTTGGTCATCAATCACTCACTTATTTACATCATAGTGCAAAGACAATGAATCTACAAGGACTAAAAGTTAGGGACAAGTGTATTCTGAGGAGATACGTAAGTCACAGAAGTGAGTGTATTAAGACAATAAAATACTGTTTGTATGACATCAAATCTACATATTCAATACAGATAAAATGACAATCAAAATACTGAATAAAAAGTGATAAAATGGATCCTAAGCAGATCAGAAAACACAACGAAGAAAACAATCACAAGACTAATGAATGACTCATGATGCAAGAAAAGTAAGGGAACATTACTAATCTTATACCTGGTAAGAATATGGTAAACACACATTTGGCATGTGACATGTACAACAGCTCATCCTGTGATTTATTCTTCAAACATCATTCTTTGCTTCAAAACAGACGACAAACAAAATGCATTTTACTGCTTAAGGTCACTTGGAAATAAGCAAAGTCAGTCTGATAAATAAGCACATCTTGATATAAAAGGCAACTCAATCTATCTACATAACTAGCAGTGAATTAAAAGCAAAGACTTGAATCACATGAAAGAGATAGCAGAAATATATCATTCCTCTCGTTCTTCCTTATGACAGAGGCAGCAATGAGGGAGAATGTGAGTGAGGATTTTGTTGATGAGACATGTGTGCATGGTGTGAAGGGTGCGACGGATGAGTCAACTGCAGTGGTTGTGGCAGATGATGCTGATTATGGGTCAATTGACTTAAATGGTGATGTTGGTGGTGATTAACCTGCATCTGGTGATGGTGATGCGGGCTGCCAAGATGAGCTGGCTGGCTGTACTGATGATGGTGGTGATTGAACTGTGTTAGATGATGAAGATGATGGTGCTGAGGCTGAGTCAAATGAGAGGGATGCATTTGATGATGACTGCTTTGCAAATGATGAGTCTGGTGTGGAAGGGGTGATGGAATTGGGCTCATAGGGGGAGGTGAGGCCAACTGAGAATGCGAGAGAGGAGTTGGCTGGGGCTGCGGTGTTCGTGCCGAATGATGAGAAAGTTGCAGCGGACTCATATGAATACTTCTTTGGGGAAGGGAGGACTGATGGGCCTGTGTGATCAACTGATGTTGACCACCGTGGATAGAGTCGTTGCTCTCTGTATTGTGATTGGCTAGCAGAACCTGACTGAGCTGGTGCTGAGCGGCTTGGACAGCCGCTTGAGAGAGTTGAGCAGCCTGCGCAGCTTGCTGTGCTGCTTGTGCTGCCTGAGCAGCCTGCATAGCTTGGGCAGCTTGCTGGCTAGCAGCAAGGTTGGAAGCCAAGTTTGATGCAAGATTCGATGCTAAATTATTGGCCAGGTTGGAAGCGATGTTCACTTGCAGGTTTGATGGGAGATTATTAGCGAGGCTGTTTGAAAGATTTGCTGCTAAATTAAGATTACTTGACAAACTTGTTGCAGTCAAATTAGAAGCTGCCAAGTTTGCAGCTGAGAGACTGGCAGCTGACAAATTGGCAGCAGACATGTTGGCAGATAAATTAGCAGCAGACAGACTGGCAGCAGAGAGATTAGCTGCAGACAAGTCTGCAGGTGAGAGGCCAGATGAGAGATTCGCAGAGAGGTTTGCAGCGGAGAGGTTGGCGGCTGACATTGTGGCAGCTTGGTTTGCTTGACTTGCCAGAGCAGCTGCATGTAACTGATTCATATTATTGTTGGCGTTGTTTCGGCGGTTACCAGGTCCAGGCTGATTGCCTTGGTTTTTAGCACTGCATAAGCCATTGTACACTCTCTTATGTTTAACGAGATTACTTGAACAGGAGAAACGTCTTCCACAACCCTTGCAAGAATATGGCTGAATGCCTGTATGGACAGCACTATGAGTAACAAGTGATTCTCGATACGGAAAGCCTTCACCACAAATTTTGCATTTGAAGGGCCTTTCACCAGTATGCTTCACCTCATGGCGTTTTACTTCACCTTTTGCTCGGAAAGCCTTGCCACAAAACCTGAAATTCAAAACAATAAAATTCAGTCACACACTGTAATTAAGCAAACAAGTAACCTAGAAAAGAGGATGAGGGATAATAATGCCTAGGTTCCAGAAAATTGATTTCAGTAAAATAATATTGCTACAGCAAAAATTGCCTCAACAAACTCCAAAATGATAAAAGCAAATTGTACCTGCACAAGAATGATTTCTGCCCAGTATGTATCAAAAGATGAGTCCCAAGACTGCCGCGGCTCGCAAAGCCCTTTCCACAAACAGAACAAGGAAATTGGGGTTGCGTTCCACATTGGCTTTCCACATGAATCTGTTGAAAAGAAATAAACACATCAGTTACACAAGGAGAAGTTCGCTCAGAGAAATCCTAAAATTGAAGTGCTGGCATATCACATACCACAAATGTTGGTTTGCGTTCAAATTGTTTTCCACATCGATGACAAGTAAAGGGGTCAGTCTTTTCCTTCGGCATATGTTTTGATTTCATGTGATTCATGAGATACTCTCTGGTTCCAAAGAGTTTGTTACAAACCTCACATGAGAAACTTCCTTCTCCATGTTCTTTCAGTTTGTGCCGAGCCAGTGCTTTGGTATTATGGAACATACGCCTAAAATCAAATCAATTTGGTTTAGATTCACAGCAAAATCTTAAGATACACTGAGAAGTTCATTTACTTCACAGCAATCTCAAATTAAATTAACAACTTCGAACTTTCGCAAGAATTAAATGTGGCAATAACAACTTACGGACAAGCCTCGCATTGTACAGTCCCAACATCACTAGCTCCATGACTTGCTTCATGATTAAGCAAACTCATTTCATTAATGTACTGTTTTGGGCAGAACCGACAAGTCATGAGTGATTTCTTTCCACCATGATCACTGTGAGTATGATCCATATGACGTTTCAAATTTTCAGGAGATCCAAACTCTCGATTGCACAAGAGGCAGCAGGAATCTTTCTCTGTTAACTTTTCTTTCATATCTTCAGCTGTGTGATTCGCAATGTGAGCTGCTAAACGAGATTTAAATCTGTAAAAAAAGAAGAATATTATGAAAAAATTTGAAGATAGAAATAGTTTGTTTCCAAACAATAAATAACTGATGCAATAATCATTGCACTTACCGCAAATCTTTCCCGCAAACACCGCAAATGCATGGTTCTTTGGGCTTTTTCCGCTCTCTTTTCCTTCGAACTTCTCCATCTGGCCCAATCTCTCCCCATTCATCGCCTTCTTTCTCCACTTTCTTCTTGCGACCTCTCTTCTTCTTTACTTTTACCTCTCCTTCAATCAGTGGCTGGTCATCTTGCTCAGTTTTCACATCTGTATCTGGCGGTTCATTCATATCTTGATCGTCCAAATTGTCATCCCTTTCTTCTCCATCATCATCATCATCAAGGGGTTCTTCTTTAACTTGTTCCAGACGCATTTCATCATCACTGACAGCATCAAAAAATGAATCCTTATCACAGTCGGTGTCGTCATCTTCTGTGCTTGAAACAGTATATGGACTCTTCTGCTTGTTTTTCTTTTTCTTCTTTCTCTTTTTCTTCTCAAGCTTATGCATTTTGGAATGTCGAACAAGGTGTGATTTGAATTTAAGATCCTTACCACAAGTTTTGCAAGTAAATTTCCCTTTTGGACCTTTCTCTTTATCCGCTTTTCTGTTAACAGTCTTTGATCCCTTTGGTCTTCCACGCTTCCTTTTCATTGGCTGCACTTCTGCTTTCAAAGACTCAGTTCCACTACCCTCTTCAAGTTCAACCTTTACAGGTAAAGGTTCAGCTCCCTTGTCATTATCAGATTCATCCATCGCCCACCAAAAATTATCATCATCATCACTATCAAAGCGGTCCCTAAAGGGTTTATCATTATTGGCAGCATTGAAATTATCTGCACTGAGAACAGGAGGAGGGCTTTTGTCGTCAATTGTTGATTTTGAGATATTACAATTGGAGGTTGAGCTCGTATTGGCATCAGTATGAGTCAGGGAACTCTCTTCAGAATCTTCATCCTCAGGCTCTGTTTTTACAGCAACAAGACCTGAAACAGCAAGTATGAAGAAATTTATTAGAATCAGTAGTCATTACACCATCAATAAATTGAAAATTCAATCTGAACATGACAGTTACCTGTATCGTGATTTTGCTGATCTTGAGGAGGTGGAGGTGGTTCAGGTGGTTGCTGCTGGCCTGATCCTGAACCTGATCCAGAGCTGAAACCAGAAGAAATTGAGTATGATGCTGAGGAAGTGGAAGACTGTTGTTGTTGATTTTGTTGCTGCTGCTGTTGCTGCTGTTGTTGTTGTTGTTGTTGCTGCTGTTGCTGTTGATCCTCTCCATCAACAGGTTGGTGATTCCAAATTTCACTTGTGCTGCCAGTAGGATGCACACCAGGAAATGCAGGTCCATTCAAGTAACCAAGGAAATGCATGTGATCTTGAGAGCTTTCTTCATGCTGTATATCTTGATCAGGGGATAGAAACTGTTGCACTCCCTGTTGATGTGTTTGCTGATGCTCATAAAGAGAGTTACTTTGGTCAATAGGAGAGACAGCTGTCTGTAGTAAATCCGAGTTAACATCACGCTTCCATTTGGAGCGCCGATGAGAGTACTTGATAGGTGGTTGTTCCTCTTCATGAATTCCAGCGAGTTCATTTGCCCTCTAGTAAAGATAAATTACAATTAGTACAAAAAAACAAATTAGACATAAAGGCAGATGGAAAGTAAATAGAAACCACAGAGCTTACTTTAGCAAACAACTTTGAAAGATGGGCTTGAGTCTTATTATGTTTTAAAAGATTACCAACACAGGAAAACTCAACATTGCAAACATCACACGGATAAGGACGCACTCCCGTGTGAGTTGTCAAATGAGTTGTCAAGCTCACAGTGTGTGCAAAAGCTTTCCCACACACATTGCAAACAAAAGGCTTTTCGCCAGTGTGGCTGCGTTCGTGGACTTTCATTTGAGCCTGAAATCACAGACAAAATATGAAAGAAAAAGAATTCTGAGAAAATGAACATGACCAATATAAAATGAGAAAAAAAAAAACTCTGCAAACTATCAAAAAAATTATACTTCAAGTTCACTAACTACAAATTGATATATGCAAACACTGTCAAAGAAACACACACCTTAGATCGATAACTGGCACCACAAAAGCGACAAAGGAATGACCTTTCTCCAGTATGAATCAACATGTGAGATGCAAGGGACCCTTGCCCAGCGAATTTCTTTCCACACACTGAACACATATACTTTGGTTCTGAACCACAGTTGAGTTCCATATGATTCTAAACATTGAGAAAAAAAATCAGGAGTACAAGTCACACTTTAAAATCTCTACATACAAATAGTATATCTTGTTTTCTTACCTTCAGTGTGGCCTTGCTAGCAAAGCTTTTGCCACAACGACTGCAACCAAACATCTCGGAGACGGGGCGTTCATCAAGTAGCTGTTTGCCATCCCAATATTTTCCATGGTGAGCTACTGCAATATGAATTTCCAAACGAGCCGCTTTCGCAAACGACCGAGTACAGAGATGGCACTTCCAAGTATAATGTTCATCTTGCTTATGCTGAAAATCAATAATGCAGGGGTCACGAAACAGAAGTACAACCAGGATGTTTCAGTACTCTCAACTATTTGTGAATGATTTAATACCTTTTCACGAAGTTCTCGGGACGGAAATAGCTGATCACAAGTTCGACATTGATAAATGCTTTTTCCTTCATGAGCAGCTTCATGGCGTTGCAAGCTGAACAATTTACTATACTTCTTCCCACAAATTTTGCACTCAAGAGGATCAGAGTTATTTGGGTGGTATTCTTTGACATGAGCAATTAGGAGACTTCGGTTCTCAAAGTGAGCGTTACAAGTGCGGCAGTTGAATCCTTTAATGGAAGAGTCACTTTCATTTACCAGACCATCACTGTCTCTAGTGTCACAATTTTCATCTTCACTATCACTACTTTCATCAGTTGTCCAGTGGTTTAAATCAATGTCAAAAGGATTTCCATTCTCAGCAATTTTGTTGTCAATAGTACTGCCTCCCGCCGTGATACTGTCTGATGGCCCTCCAAGTCCATAGTCATCACCATCATCGTCGTCACTGCTGTCAGATTCATCAACATCATTATCAAATGGAAAATCATTGCTGAACTCAGTAGCAGATGATGTTGTACCAACTGTGTTCAAATTATCATTAGGCACGCTCTTCAGAGCATTCGCAACACTTCTATGACCTTCCGCTTCTTCTTCGTCATCCTCGTTATCTTCATCATCCTCTTCCTCATCCTCCAGTTCTTCACCTCGCATTTGCCGAATGCCATCCAAATTGACATTAATGGAATCATCTAGAATATCTTGACCGCCGCTCATGTCCTTATTGAAGCGGGCGGCCAACTCTCGAGCTTCAGACACTAGCCCTTGCCACTTGGATCCCAAGCCATAGTCATATTCCGATTCACTTTTCCTGAAATTATCTGTGGAGTCATCCTTGTGATGGGCTATTTCCATAATAGAAATCGGAGCAATGCTCATGTCGGTGGTTGGAGGCAGTTTCATGATTCAAACAGCTACTTCATTTTAGGCCGCACCTCTATATCTAGGTTAGTCACCACTACTACAATAGGCCTCTTGGTCTAGGAGAGCTTGTAGCCTAGCCTAGGCCACTTTGGCTCATCGGCCAAACCATCCAGAAGTGTTACATCCAATCATCAACCATCCTCAAAGCGCTTCTGCAGAGTTTGTTTATACTAACAATGTCGGTGTTGATGTTTTAAAATCAAGAAAAAAACACGGAAAGCTTCCCACACAATTATCACTTGCACAGCTTTTCACACCGAGGAAACTCCATGATGCTCCCTTTCACCTCTTCAAGAGGAATCCATTGTTCAATCAACACAAATCATAGGCACAAGCAAAGTTTATTAAAGAGGTAAATAACACAGCATCCTTCCGAAGAGACTTAAAAGGTTATTTCCCCACTTATGATGAATACTAAAATTTATTTTAATTCTGACGTTTAATGTTCGGGCGTCTACACAGCTTTCGAAAAGGCAGTGTAAAAAAGAACAAAACACACGGAAAGTCCGTCTGCAAACCTCGCACGGAAAGTTCACTAACGCCAGATTTCTGGCTTGAATTAGCGGTTTTATAGCTGAAAAGTCATTGCTGCTTGAAACTTGCTGGTCCAATCTCACCATAGGGCACACCCATACCTAATATTGATTCAGTACCTTGTACCTTCACGTGTAAACCCCCACCATCGGGCCATACCGTATGTTGGGCTGCCTGCTACCGAGGGTGTGGATCGGTTGGTGGCTCTTACTTTCGCAAATAACTTTGCTGTGAGAACAAAAGTTCCTTGCAGTCGCTAATTTTATCAAATCTATGTTATTTGAATTTGTCGGTGGAAAAAATTCTCAAATAAACTAGGCGAGACATTCAGATGACGTCATCGAAAATTCACTTCCGGTAACTCTCCTGTTCAGGCGGCAATCGGCGGCAATTTGAATGAGTCGTACGGAAAACTGTACAGGTCGTCTCGCTGCACACAAATTCGGACGATCGGCACGCCGCACCCCTCCAAGCCGGCCCAGAGGTCCACTTTGGCGTAATGGATTTGGTCCCTAGTCTGCGTGTTACTCGTGTTACTTGTGCTGGGTTTAATGACTTTTTGAGTCCCTTCTTTGGATGTATGAGGGTTTGGCTCTTTTTATCGCATTGCTTGCCACAGTATCTGAATTTTGTTCTCTGTAGTTTTTGTGCATATCCGTGAGAAATATTTAAGTTTTTTTTTTCTTAGTTGTAAAAAAAACTTTGGTGGTGGAACTCCTCGTGAGGAAACAAAAATAACAGCTGCTATTAGATCGGAAGATTGAACACTGATTTAACTCCTCAGCTGTGATTTGAGGCATGCATTCGGTGTTGATCGCGGTCCAGTTGATTTTAAAGTGATGATTTCCCCTTCATAAACAGTGCGGATAATACTCATAATTAGGAATGCTTCATTCTGATATCTGATAGGATCATGTCTGTTTTCAAGAGGTGTAGACCTGATACGGATAAAAAAAAAAAAGTATTTGCTACACAATATACTTTTATAAATCCATTTATTTCATTTCTTTGTATAAAAAGAAAAGCTTTCTCTGACAACAGAATAAAATTGAATACTTAAGGTAGAAAACAATGATGGGGGAGAAGATAAATGGTTTGCCTCAGCATAATTGTGCTTCACAGCGCTGAATGCATGTTGATTCATTACCTATAAAAATTGAACAGCATATTCATATGACATTGTGACTAGGCATCATAGCTGTCCCCAGATAAGATTTAGTATAAGTTTACAATAGGACAGATATGAGGACAGAACACATGGAAGAGCATAGTTAAGAAAAAACGGTTCACAGAAAAGAAAATAATTAACTTTTGGATAGCAGAAAAACACTGACGCAAGTAAATTGTAGAAATCATATAAACATTGGCATCACATACAAGTTATTCCAAAAAAAGTAAAAGACATATCCATAAGTAACTGTTGCAAGCGGGAGCTGCCAAGGTACATAGAGATAAGGTACACAAAAAAGTGAAATGGTTAAATAATATGCTCACTTTCTCTTGAGAGACCTTGAAATTATTTTTGTACAAACAAATTAGAAAGCAGCCAACCATAGCACACACAACATTGAAACATGATCAGCCATCGGTTAAGTTGAAATGAAAAAGATTCAGTGTACTTGAGCTGGACTTTGAGCTGTGAGCAATCAAAGATTACAACAGAACAAAACTATCCCCAATTGCAAATGAAAAAATGTGTGCTCTTTTAAAACGCTGAAGAAAGTGAACAATATGCTTTTCAACATCTCAGCAAAAGCTCGACTAAGAGCACTAAGCCTCAAGCAATTCATTTGAGAAAACATTCTTCACAAATGTGATCGCTAACTTTCTTATGAGTTATAAGGTTTGAGTATCATTCTAAATAAAAAACAAACTAAAGGATAGTCTCCAGATAAAGTACAATTGCATCTTTTTCCTTCTTAACATCTAAATGAAGATAGTATTTAAAAAAGCCCTCAATAATCGAGCAGCACTGTTATTTTGTAATATCTGAATGTTTTTGATCTTTCTCCAAAAGCACACATTTAATTAAAGATTTTGATCAGTTCTCAGTTTAAAATTTAGTGGCTTTTATGAGCACCAAAATGTAAGCTGCCAAAGGTCAAAACAAAGAAACATTGATTAATTATGTTCATTGACCAAGTTTGAAAGTTGCTGGGGTATCAAAATCAACACGTAGGGAAATTTTTGTCAACATGAAGGTTTGTGCCAAAGTTCTTTAAAATAGAAAAATAGAAATCATTCAAAATTTAAAATATTTGAGTGCACTGAGTCGACATAGGCCGCGAATAAAACCTGACAAATCTCAAGAGCAACAAAAATTGAATAAATAGATAAAACCAAGATTTTTAAGTAAGCAGAGCCATATTTCAAATTTTATGCAAATAATGGCAAAATTACATCACAGCTCATTCAAAACAGAAACATAGGGAAAAGTAGCTGTTACTACAAGATTCAAATAAATAATCCAGCAGACCTATTCCTAGCCAAGAAATGGAACATATTTGGTTAACAACATAGTTGAATATTTAACATTACTGATGTCTCTCTTTTGTATTGAACTGCTAACAATCCAAAACAAAACTATAACATCAAGACACTTATTAAGTTGCAATTGTTCATCCCAATTAGAACAAGCAGGGTGGTGGGAATAGTAAAAGCAGACCAAATGGTTAAGAAAACAACAGCTCTTTAGAAAATCATTGAACACAAACAGCTTCTGCTGCTTACTGAAATAGGTAAGACAATGTAGCCTCATCAATCACATTGAGGCCAATACTTAAACGGCATCCTGTTAAGTATTCACTTTAGATGGTGCAGGACATCGCTAAAAATAAAATGTCTCTATCTGAACTTCTTTTGCTGGAGCCATATCAGTCTTTTAAATTCTGATCACAAGTATGATCCATTGAGCTCAAGGAACTGATAATTAGACAGACTGATAAAATTTAAGCAAGATATGGTTGCAGATAAAGATAATTTGTTTTGATTATCTGAAAATGTGAACACATCAGAAAAGCAAAAGATTATAGTATTTCTATAAATCAATTATTGTTGTTACTTACAATAGAACACCACCCTGCATGGAAGAGTTTTTAAGAGGGAAGAAGCAATGTGGTCCATGATATAAGTGCAAGGGTGCAGTTTATCACTTCAAGAAGCCTTTAACCAAAAGATGTGCTCTCTTGACCCTTTCCCTCCAATTCTTTAAGGAGGAAAAGGTATTCAATTGAGCTCAGTACATTTTTCAAATTGGCAGCATAGCTGTTTACATGAGGTAAGTCTTATGTTAGTTAGAAAAAGAGATGGAGCATGCCAGCTGACCGGCAGCCGAGAAAAAACAACAAAAACAATCAACAGTTTTTTTTTAGGTACTCTTAACGAATACAAATTAAAAGAAAACAAACTATAACATGCAACACAGATATCCATTCTGATATTGAATGAATCACATAGATAGCTCCTTCTCACTTAATTTTATATCACAATTATATTAATATAGGAGAATCTGAAGAACATAATTGTTTCAGTATCTTGTTTATGAAAAAGTACAGCAACATCAGCCCAAGATAAATTAACAGCCGCGGGCAGAATCTAACGGTTTATGAAAATTACTGCTTAATTTGAATTCAGGACTTACATGGGTCATATAAGCACAAGGACAAAGACAACATCCGAGGGAGATGTTTGCCTCTAACTGTCCATTACAGACAGGCTTGGACGCACAAGGTGTAGACATAGAACTTCTGTTTGCAAATGGTTTGCACATTGCACTTTATGGGCAGCCATGCGATGGACTGGCCAACTTCTTATCATGACAAAATAAATACATGAATAAACAAGACTTGAAATGCTAATGCAGTAACAGAGTGGATATGTGCAATGAAAAAGATGATTCGAGAAGGAAAACAATTTTTGATAACTCTGAATGAATGTAAGGCATGCATTAACC
The DNA here is from genome assembly GCA_902196195.1 of Aptinothrips rufus. NCBI lineage: Eukaryota > Metazoa > Arthropoda > Insecta > Thysanoptera > Thripidae > Aptinothrips > Aptinothrips rufus. The sequence continues at coordinate 18,535 of CABIKL010000487.1, forward strand.
AACAGTCAATTGATATGCACAGTTTTGATGAGTATAAAAAGTTAAAATTAACCAGGCATGGTCTCTCCTCCATGCTGAATATCTATGCAACAACAATGAGGTAATATTTACAACAGGTCACTTTCTTTCTAGGGATGGGTGCTGCTGCTACATTGAGGGTAGAAAGTATGTGAAGAGAAAAAGTTATTTTAAAAAATATTGTCACAAAATCAAAACATGAAATAAAAACACATACAGTAAGGTATTTAAAATAAAAATCCACATTTAAAGATTTAATTGTTCATTAAATAAGTATGAAATTCTGATGAATAACATTCTGTTAAGTTGCCGGCATTATAAATAAAAGCTATGTACAATGGGAGCACTTCTACAAAAGCATGCAACTTAACTTGATGTTTTGCACTGCAATGCGGGGTAAAAATGTAGTTCCTCACGGCAGACAGCACCCATCACAGAGTCAATCACCCTCAAATTTGTTAAATTCTACCAAAATGTTAAAATATATCAATCTTATTGTACACAAAATCTACACATATTATTATGCAAAATCACTCACATGAAGAAACTTCTTGCCTTTTGTACACCACTAGCACTATTTAAGTCTATTGAAATATTTTATTTCATTGTTTATTTTGCTGCTTCCAGCGAGAGTTCTCAACACGCCTCTGCCGCTGCCGGCTCCGCGCCTCCCCGCTTTACTTAATATGTCGCCGATAATTTACCACACTCAATCTAGTCCCAACCGTATGTCTAAGGGTCAAATTAAAGATTCAAAGTCTTTAGGGCCCAAAAAAGTTATTCAAGAAAGAAACTGTTTTCAATCAAATTAATTAACTTTTCAGTGATTGATAATTGCAGTTAATCATCCAAAACGGTTTCGAAATAAACTTAGACATACGGTATGATGACTAGTGACACAGGGGCGATTCTTTATGATCACCAAATGTTGCCTCAGACACAGTCTGTAGAGACCCACAGAAGAAAAGAAATCAACCTCTTACTCTACCTAAAATTAGCATTGCATAGCCATATGTACAAGCAATAAAGATTTTTGATTCTTCACAATTAGTTCATTACAGGTGGCTATACAAAGAGCAGAGTACATTCATATTTTTTTTTGCAGGTGTCATCTTTATGATTTCATTTTAAAACATTAAAATAATATACATAATATAGTTGAGAATATCACATTTGTCTACAGCAAAAGGGTGATTTCTTCTCTTGATTTGATTCTACTGGCATCAGTCTCAAATGTTAAGAGGGGATATGAGCATTGCTCAATGCTTGAGCTTGGAAGATTTAAAATGTAATTGACAAGAACATGTGATCTGAACTTAAGTGGAACATGCCACTTAAAATTATTGAGAAAGAGAATAAATAATAAAATGAAAAAAAAAAAATTCTTTAGAAAGTTTATGGATTATCTGATAATAATTTAAATGAATCATTATTGCATTTTATCATAGAAACGAAATGGTAATCAAATATGAGGAAACAAAGAGCCTCCTTCCAAAGGCTCAAGAAGAACTAACAACTTGGGACCATGAATGACATTTCCTGTCAATTATTAACGATAACTATAAAACAATACTATAGAAAAACTGTGGGTCTCTATTTAGCGACACTTGACTCTCCATTGCAGCCATCTGCCAGACGGCACTAAGACACGACTAGGTCTACTGGGCCGACATGAACGTGGGAGGTCACATCATAGCACAAGGTCAGGCAGGGGCAAGGGGCGTGTTGATGCGGTGCACTAGGCTCGCGCCCCGGGGCCCTCAGCATCCCGGTGCACAATCTTGCGTTCTTTGTAGTATATCTCTTCAGATTCCTTGTCGCAGAGCAGAAGAACTACTCCACCGAACAGGAAGATGGCAGCGCCCCATCCAACACCGTACGCCCATCCAAACTCCCACACGGTGCGATTTCCTGAACAGAAAATTACAGAAAAGTTTATATGCGGTGAAATAACTGAAATATCTGTTGTAGACAGTCATTGATGCTGACAAACGTACCTTGATTAAGTTCAGCAGCAAAGCATACTGGGTAAACAACCAAAGCCACTAAAATCGATACCACTGCAAAGAGAACAAATAAATTAATCAGTTTACACATGATTGATTTTGAACAGATGAATAATGAAGAGGCAACACTCACATGAAAGAATCATGATGTATACAGCTACTCGGTAGTATTTGTACTTGGTTCTATGGTCGTTGGAGCGAAGTCCCAGTCCGGTCAGCAGAGTGGCGATGAGATCTGTCACTAGGGTCAACACACACAGCGCCGCGGCCACCCGGATGTAAGCTAAAACAACACGCACACAGTGGATGTAAGATCAAGGCAAGGCACATAGGGTCAATGTGGATGTTGGTAAACAAAAATGCACCGGGTAAAAACTGAACACCCATTTGGAGCCGGTATTTGAACCAAAATCTTGCATGTGACCACTCATATGAGATCATGACAAGCACTCGAGAGGAAATAAACGGTCACGTGGAGGTCAGGGGCTCAAATACTGGCTCCAGAGGGGTGTTCAGTTTTTACCCTGTGAATTTATTACCAACATGGACCAAACACACTAACGTTCGAGACAGAAATAATTCCGTACAACAGCATGGCGGAACTCACCAACAGGTCTGGCTTGATAGCAGTCAGGGGGGTCAGGAATATTGAAAGGTAGTGGCGTAGGTGCATTCTCCGCTATGCAGTGGACGAAGAGGCCCTGCCGCCACCCAGCAGACATGAGCCAGTCCGTTGACGCCAGCGTCATGAGCATCAAGGCGATGACTATCAAGCCGCAGATGAAAGCTATCACCTGAAACAGAAGCGCAGAAATAACATTATAGAAGTGCAAATTTCGAAACTTAGAACGTAGCCGGTAAGACCGGCAAGGTTAAATTCCTGGAAAGAGTAAGGGCCATTGAACATTCAAGGTAATACTGGGGAAGAGGGCAGTAAGTCACTGTAAATCACAAGCAAGTGATAACAAGCACCGAGGACGGGAACAAAAGGTCAACGGTAGAACGGAGACACTACCAACGAAAGTGGAATAAATGTCATACACGAGAGAAAAAAGTAAAGCCGAAAGCACCATCTGCACGTGCTGCCCTTTCATGACTTGTCATTCCCTCTCCGGGTGGGCCCTCCCTGCACTCTCCTTGTCTGGGGGCAGGGCTCAGGTAAGACTTGAGGAGGCTCGAGAGCGCTGGGGGCAGGAGTAGCAGGGCGCGGGCCCACCCCACGGGCCCACCCCAGGCGCCCACCCCACGGGCCCACCCCACGGGCCCACCCCAGGCGCCCACCCCACGGGCCCACCCCAGGGGCTCACCCCACGGGCCCTCCCCACGGGCCCACCCCACGGGCACCCTGCCACGGCTCAGCTCGGCTCCGTTCCATCCTCCTACTCGCGCGCTTTCCTCCCGCCCTAAGGTCTGGCACCGTGCGGGGGAGGTGGGGCTGGGGAGCAGAGCCACCCGACCCGGAGAGGGGCGGAACGAGAGAAATCAATATGGGGGGGGGGGGGGGGGGGG
>CABIKL010000488.1:0-22035 GCA_902196195.1 Aptinothrips rufus
GGCTCGGCTCGGCTCGGCTCGGCTCGGCTCGGCTCGGCTCGGCTCGGCTCGGCTCGGCTCGGCTCGGCTCGGCTCCGCTCCGCTCGGCTCGGCTCGACGGCGGGAGCTGCATGTTGAAATGGAGCAGTCAGTGGCGAGCGTGCAGCCAATGGGTGTCGTTGTCCGGTCCATACCTTTACCTTCAGGCAGTCAGGATTACTGATAATCGACGCTATCTCTGGTTTTGTGAACTTCTCGGTAGTAGCACAGTGGTACACGAGGGAGCGCTCAGGGGCCTCACTATTCTGAACGAGCCCTCAGAGTAATCTGATCAGCTAGCTACCTCAGCTGCACACCATGCGCAGGCCATTGTTGAAGCCGATGACAGGGGACCAGGCTGAGATGATGGGGTGGTAGTCTCGGGTAGGACTTCACGGGCTTGGTCATGAACCCCGTCGTCATCTGGACGTCCTTCAGGTCTAAGGCGCGGTGTGCCCCGACAATGGCCGGCGGGCCGCGTTGCCACGAGACCGTGCGGCCCGGCCCCCTCACATCTTTCTGCTGCGCCATTCAAATCTCCCGCGCCCGGCCGCCTGGCCGCGCCCCCTCCAGGTGCGTACGACGCGCTGCCTGCTTGCTCCGCCTGGCTGGCTCGCGCTGCGAGCAGCTGCGAGGTGTCCAGCTCTCCGTGCGCCGCAGATGGGGTCGCCGCTGAACACCGCGAGGCCCAGCTAGGCGCTGCTCCAGACCGAGGGCAGGGGAGGGGAGGGGAGGGGGAGGAGCTCACCCCGCCAGGCCGCCCCGCCCTGCCGGCACCCTGGCGAGGCTAGGGCCCAGCGCCCCGCGCCGCCCAGGCCCAGGCCGGGGGGATGTCTTGGCGCGCCCGCCTCGGGGACGATCGGTTCCGTCCAGTGGGCCGCCCGCCCAGCCGGCCAGTTAGCAGGACCTCGGTGCAGCCCGCCGCGCAGCCCGGCGCACAGCCTCGCGTCCCGCGGCCCCTGGCACCAGTAAGAGACACAGTGGCGGTACTCCGCTCCGCGCGCTGGGCTGCTGACCTGTCCTCTCACTCTCACTGCACTCCGCGTGCTGCAGGGCGGCCGCAGGGATGGCGGGCCTCCAGGAGCTGCAGGGCCGAGCGCGCCGCGGAGACCCCCCGCCACGGCTGCACCAGGGTACCAGCCGAGCCGCGTCTCAAAGTCAAGTATTCACAGTCAGAAAACCAGACGTTCTAATGTCGAGTTTCGATGGCAGTCCTAGGCGCCCAGCACCGGGTGCTCGGCCAACGTCGGATGTCCGGGCGAACGTGGTCCGCCCTCTGTCCGCGCCGTCCGTGCGCACCAGCACCGGGCAGTACCCCACCACCCCCGTCAGCAGGCCCAGGACGACCCAGGGGCCTCGAGCCGGGCCCCCGCCCAGGAGAGCTCCGAGCGTCTCCGTCTCCCGAGCCAGGGTCGTGCCATCCGGTTCGTGCCTCCACTGTAACGCGTAGCGCGTAGAGGGCCCCCGCAAGTAGGCAACCGCCACGCACCCGTGTACGGGCTTCGATACGTTGCCCACCTTCCAGGCGTTCGCTCCCGACAGACAAGACTCCTCGTTCTTTCAGCTTCAGTTCTCTCTGCTTTCGGCGACCAGGGCCGGGGCCGTCCCGGGCAGTGAGGCCCCGCAGCGCGGCCGCCTTGCAGCGGGGTGGCCGAGGACAGGGCCCGCTCAACACCTCGGTCGCCGTGAGGAGCAAAGCTCGCTTCGGAGGCCGGCGTCGAACCCTCACCGCGATGGCGGTGGGCCCCCAGGCGCCGCCCGGCTCACCACCGCGACCTAGGTCAACACGCCACAACGCTTCTGTTTCGAAAGTTTCGACAGTAGAGCTGCGCTGTGAAAAAGAAAAAAAAATACCTGTTTGGGGGAGTTCTTCCCGAGAAACAGGGGAGGTTTAACACCAGTTTAGGAATTTTGGAGATCATTTTGACAGCTAGACCAAAATGATCAGGACGCTCTAAAATGCGTTTCTAGCTAACTCTCATTAGGAGTTCCAAAAAATTTGAAATCGGTGTCTTTTTATTACACTTGTTTTTCGGGTAGGGATTCCCAAATCTGGTATTTAAAAAACAAAAAACAGTGTGCACGTTACACAAATTTAGGGTGACGGATGGTAAGTTTGAGGTGACGGCAGGCAGGTGATCATTCCGGCGGGGGCGGTGGACGAGCACGAGACCACGGTGCTGGACGTGCCCGCCGGCAGCCCCCTGGAGCAGCCCCAGCGAGTCATCATACCGCCCGGCACGGTGCGGGCCGACGAGACCACCGTCGTCGTGATGCCAGCGCCGCGGCTGCTCGGATCACCGTCCGGGGTACGTCCAGAAACCAAGGATGAAAAAATATATTCTTGGGGATCATTTCGAGACTTATTCCAAAAGGATCGGATGCTAATACGAAATACATTTTTTGAACAAGTCTCAAAATGACTTTCAAGAAAAGTTTGTTATTACCCTTGTTTTCTGGGTTGGGTTGGTTGCCTGAGAGTGTGGGTTTAGGTTTTTTCTGAGCAGAGCTTCTTCAACAAATAAAGACGATACATCGAATGTAAAGAATGCTTCCGAACGTGTGACTTTGAAAAGCCAGAGGATCTATTATTGCCTGCCGTGTCGGTAATGGCGCCATTATGAGCAGCGTTCGCTTCCGCCTGGCCCTGCCCTGCCCTGCCCTGCCCCGCCCCGCCCCGCCCCGCCCCGCCCCGCCCCGCCCCGCCCCGCCCTGCCCTGCCCTGCACCTGCATCCTCACTCCTCCGTCCTCCTCAGCGTTACGACGAGGCTGCTGCGGCTGCCGCGGCTGAGCGGGAGCGCCAGGAGGCGGAGCGCGCGGAGCGGCAGGCCCAGGAGCGCGTGCGGCAGGCCAAGCTGGCCTTCGCCACCTACCTGCAGGGCCGCACTGACCCGGAGTCTCTGCGCCTGCGCCGCATGCTGCTCACCGAGTCCGACCCCGCCTACGAGCCCTACACGAGGTTCACCGAGCGGGAGGCCAGGAGGTGAGCCGCGCTGCCGCTCTGCCGCGCTGCCCCAGGGGTCAGGAGGTCACACGACCCTCGCGCGGAGAGGACGGAGTTCGACTCGTTGTGTTTCCAGGGCGGAGCATGACCTGTGGGACGTGGACCTCGAGGAAATTCCCGACCCGGAGACGGCCGAGGCTCCACCCTATCGGCTGCAGATGTCGATGAACATCGAGGAATTCCCTCCCGGCGCCAATGGCTTCGAGTCGTACCTGGGGACCTTCACCTCGCCGCCAGCCCCGCCCTCCCCTCCCTCCCAACTCTTCCACTCGCCGGGCTCGTCCTTCTGGAACGCGCACCAATCCGGCAGTAGATTCGATGAGGTCTCAGACTGTCCGGCACACTAACACTCGGCTGTCTCAAATGTTTCCATTCGTTCCTGCCTAATGCTGGTGCGATTCGTCTTCTCATCCACACCCCTCGGCGACCCCTCCACAGGCTCTGGACGAGTTCGGTGAGCTTGGCGACATTGAGCCGCCCGAGACTCTGTACGGCGAGGAGGGCGGCTGGGAGCCGCCGCCGCCGCCGCCCCCGCTCATTGCCCCGCCCCCCGAGGAGGAGTACCTGCCCCACCTCTCGCCGCCCCGCTACGTGTACCAGCGCCCCGCGCCCCATGACCCCGGTGACCTCATGTGGGACTGGGACCTCCCCCCGCGGCCTCTCTACGAGCCGCCCATCCTGCCCGAGCCCGAGCCATACTCCGCGGAGCTCTTTAGGCTGGTCAGACTGTGAAATGGAGATGAACTCGACTCAAGGTAATAAATCTGCAAACAATCAATTAGTCTCTTCCTGCCCTTTTTTAAATCGTATGTTCCCACAAGCAACAAAGAAACCAAGTTCGAAGAAATAGCGAGCAAAATGTTCAAACCTTCAGCTGCTTTATTTTCTTTTTTCTTTTTTTTTCATTTTGTGTTTTTAGATATTTGCAGCTCCAGGTTTGGAATGAATTTGGGTAGTGAGGTTTATTTTCAAAGACAATACAGGGTTCAGTAACAACTTTTTATTGCTCAAGTCTGTGGCATTTCAACATTAAAACAACTGTTAACAGAATATTTATTTACATTTATGTTTAGAAACAACTCATATATTGCTCAAGTCTGTGGCATTTATGTATTAAAACAACTATTATCAGAATATCATTCAGATGCTGCCAAAAGAGGCCATGCCAGAAGATTTAGAAAAGTCATTGTTTAGGCATTTCTCTCCTAAGATCACACATCACAAAATTAACACAAATAAAATCATTTCTTCTAAGCATCTTTCAAAGGGCAGTGAGTGCAAAATTTCCCTCAAAATTGGAATATAAAGTTACACATAAAAAACAAGCATACAAAAAAACAATGCAATACTATGATTATTTATCCTTGGACAAAACAGCACTACCCTGAACTCCACATCATATTTTTTCTGAAACTTATGTTAACCTTTTAAGAAGATACCAACATTACATATTTGATGAGGACAATTTAGTTTATTGTTCTCACCACACTGAAAACTATTTTTAAAATCTTTAAATAGTTGAATATTAAGATCACAGTTACAAGTCAATTAAAATTTTATTCTAGAAATCAATGCCTTCTGGTAAAGTTTTCTCCCGACGGGCACGCTCTACATTTGCATAGTACTCTGAGAAGTCTACATAAGGTAAAATTGGAGCTGGTGGGGCATTTATAAATTGAGAGAGATTAGGATCAGATGAGCTTCCTTCTGTGGTTGTAGTATCATTGGTGAAGAACCGTGATCCTGCTTCTGTCTGGCTTCCACCAGCAGTTGAAGCAGTATTTCTAAGAGTGCTCCCTGATAAAATTTCAGGAGAGGTCACTATGTTTGACATGGAGGATTCTTCTGCAAATAAAATTAAAGATCAGGACAAGTTGGAATAAAGCAAGGACAGACAGGTGGAGATGCAATAGTTCATGCTAAGATCAACCAAAAACAATCTTCCCTTAAATTCTACAACACCAACTTTTTTCAATCTCTTAAATTTGCATGTCCAAATGCTGGGATGAGATTGACAATTTAGAAATAAAATAAATACCTCACCTGTGCTTAATTCCGTGTCGATGTGGATTAGTTTTGATGGTAGCTTTGGGGATACAGAAGGCTGTAGTGCATTAGGAATATCAAAATTGAAATTCCTAAGAAGCAATGTCATGTCATCTCTTCTTCCTTTTGGACTACCTGGAAGAGCTTTGAAAAAAGTTGTAATGATATTATTTTGTTGAAACGGTTCATACAACTGAAAATGGTTTTATTGGTAAAAAATTGTTACCTGCAGGAGGAGAATCCAATTCTCGACTCATATTGTTGCTCATAAAGACATCATGATGAATTCTAGCAATTCTGTCAATTACTGCCTGTGCTATGCCTGTTAAAGTTGACTGATTTCGAAACTAGAAGAAAGAAAAATAATGCCCAGTGACGTTAATAAGAACTAAAGTTACATCTACATGTTTAATTTCCTTTTTAAAATCAAGTTGCTTTTTTTGTGTGTGTGCACCCTATATTAAATTGAAAGTTGATCATTCAAGAAAGAGAATGAGTATTCTTACCTCATTTACAGCCATTTGTGCAAGTTCTTTGTTCACCTGGTCAGTCCTTGTGGCGCTCTCTAATGATTTATAAACCCCATCAGACATTAGCATTAGAAACCTGGCAAACAATTTTTGAGAGAATTGATTAGTTCATAATTTTCTTTAAATTAAAGCTTAAGAGAAAAATAGTTAGACCACCCCTCATAAAGGTCTAAGAAATACAGTACATACCGACAGCTTTCGTCAAGGGGAATGCCACCATGCACCTCTGGTTCAGCAATAATAGGCTCCGATATTGCAGATGCTAACTCCTCAATCTCTTTGTATCCACCTTTGACTAGATAATTTCCTAAGCACCTTGAATTTTCTTGATTTCCTAACCGGTGCTCTGGTCATTAGAGAGATGCGGAAAGAAATCAGATATGGCAAAAGGGTAATGATGAGAGCAATAAATGTAACTTCTCTTACCTTGCTTCATTCGATCAATATCAAGACCTAATTGCTGGAGCCTCAGGAGTTCATCTTCATTAGACAGATTGTGATCAACACTGAGTTGGAGAACTCTGAGCACCCCATCCTTATCTGTACGACATAGCAGAGCACGGCTCTCACCCACATTGGCAACAAAGAGGCGTCCTCCATAAACCAAAGCAACTACAGCTGTAGTTCCACATGAGAGTTCACCATTAAGTGTCTTTAGTCTATCAACCTTAAAAAAAATATGTCAAGAGAAACTATGAGATGTCCTTTACTTTGAAAAACTAAGCAACAAATTGGATAATAAACAGTGAGTCCACTAACCAGGTAGGGGTATTTTTTGTAAGCTTCATACTCGGTAAGATCATCTGGAATGTCCATCTGAAGTTTCGCTCTTTCAGCAAGTCTATCATCAATGGATTCCATGTAGCTCTTTTCTACTGCTAAGAAGGCTTGCCTGTCAACATAAATACTTTTGCAATAACTGACTTCTTCATTTTCACCTGTGATCAGGATGTATTTTTAATTCATTGCATTATGACCTTAAAACCTCTTTTATTTCCTCATCTGAAGCCTTTCCTTCCAATTGGCCAAACAATATCTCATATACCATTCTCTGCAATGCAAACTGAGCTGCTTCTCCCCCCTCATGGCCGTCAAAAACTCCATAAAGGTAAGTATCATTGTCAACACGTATATGGAAACTGCGATCTTCACAAGGGTGTTCTTCTTGTCGCATTCCATCTCCTCGATAGAGCTGATTTGTTGAAGAGCCAACTCCTTGCATACGACAGAATAAGAAAAGCGAACATGTTAACTGTCTACACAACACAGCACGGTATTACTTATTATTATTATTGCACAATAGAAAGAAACATGCTACACATTTTTGGTAAAAAAAGAAAAACTTACCTGATTGGCGACAGACGGCAAGGTCATCAGTCCACATGTGCTCATAAGAATGATGGCTGACATGAGGAATTTCTGCTCTAGTAGGCATCCTGAGATCTAGAGTCCGTTACTTTGTGGATATTGAAGACAGGATTAAATTTAAAAAATTAAGAAATAGTTGATGTACTTCCATTCAAAAAATTCCATTTCTGTTTACCTTGTATTGAAGAAAAAGGAAGCAAGAAAACAGATTTAAATCCGTCAAACACGGAGGAAATATGAATCCTTAATCATTTGAGCTGCTGTCACCTGGTAAATGAATGAAAACACTTCTACACAAATACAATAACAGACAGAGGTTATGTTACAAAATAGGCATTTCACAGCAATCGAATTCATACCTGTTAAACAACGCGAATTTCATTCGAAGTCGGAATGAAATTTTTGACTGTCGAGTCGAATTTCTTTACGAAATATCCATTCTCTTCGAAACTGAATTCAGTAAAAATTATTGCTATGGGCTGCTGTGTTGACTTCTGCAAGCAACTCTAAGCATCATTTATCATTAATCCTGAGTTTGAAAGGACACCCGAAATATATTTAACCTTCCTGGTTTCATCGGAAGTAGGTGTGTGGACATTTCGCGATTCAGGTGGAATGATATGTACGATAGTTTCAGGTGAGATTAGTGGTAATCTTTTAAAGTCCCAAGTTACCTTCCCTGTTTTAGTCGTTTCGCCGGCCACCGCAAGTTGCGCTCAAGTCGTTTGGAGACGCACTGGGAAATTTCTCCATATTGGGCTGGTGTTCAGTGGTGATTTCAGAAGAGAAAATGAATGTTAATTCGAGGATTTCTTCATAAATTTTGCAACATCATGTAAGACGAGGTGTGTGATTTTTTTTTTTTACATACAGCAGCAGCCCTCTACTTTACTCTACTGAGGCTGAAACCCATAAACAAAATCGCAGGTTCGGGACTGTTTCAGAATATATGATATCAAGCTACTATTTCCTCGTAGTTTTCGTCTTTTGTGGGTTTCTAATGAAACAAACACACCCCCGTCGCTCCATTCCATGAGGCTGTAAACGAAGAAAAGAAACACCCGATGTGAGATATTTATCCTGCGCTACATAACCTGTACTTCACTTGCTCTCAATTTGCGTGTAACGAGAAATTGTGGAGAAAACCTTCTACACTGTGTGTAACGAGCTTTACAGAGAGCTCTAGTGAACATACAAGTTTGTTTCTCGCTTCTGGTATCACATAAATCGTCCTTTCCTGAATATGAGCGTCAGCATAAATGGAAAACAGTAGGCTGTGATTAGAACTTTCATCACTACAGTCCATTCTACACTTTTTTCATTTCATGATAGTTCTTGCTACGCACAGAGTGCTGCGTATTTTATCATCATACCCTTCTGGTCTTCGAAAGACAGATCAGGAGGGGTTTGATATTGACAGCATTGCTTGGTAGTACTCATGTATAATCTATTGAAGATGCCTGCGTTTTCAGTGATGCTTCAGAATTTTGTGGAAGGATGAGTTGACCACTCATAAAGGTAAGGATTGTTTGTGATGTCAGAGTTTCTAACCTACATTCCAAGTATGCGAATAATTAAATTCTAATGCATGTGTAATTCCCTGTTGGTGATTACGTTCAGCTTGTGGTCATTGATTTCATCGTATACTTTGTTTTCAGCCTCCTAGTAACATGGCCAATTGGAATCAGCAATGGTCAGCCGGTGGAGCTCCAACCACATCGTCAGTGAATGCTGCTGGCACAGCAGCGTCCGCTGTAGCAGGATATCAGCAGTTGTATTCTGCTACAGTGACTGGTGCAACTGCAAGTGCAGCATCTGACAGTAGTCAGGTAATTTCTAAATTTTAATAACTGCAAAACAGTTTTGAAATAGTGCAGAACACCTTTCTTATTTTGTCTTTCACTTGCCATTGAATCAGGCTTCACAATGGCAAACAACACAGCAAGGAAACTGGCAGCAGTGGCAAGAATGGCAGGCCCAGTATGCTCAATGGCAGGCCCAGTATGGTGAGAAGGTACGTAGCACACGGTCTTTAAGCTCCACTTCCAGGAAACAGAGATATTAAATTTACTCGGTTATTATTGACTTCAGTATCAGGCTGCCTTGGCTGCTGGACTTACCATTCCAAATGCACCTGGAGCTGTGGGACTCGCTGCAGCCAGTGGACACTCCTCTGCAGGATTGCAGGGATTCCCATCAGCGAGCAATAATGCGTCTCATGTTCTACCTCAGCCTGTGCAGCCTCCCAATGCTAAGTATGTTATACCTACCTTACTTTTCCATTTAAGAAAATAGTGGATGGTGCTTTCCCATTTGTAGCTTAGGTTGTTTTTTCACTTATGGAAAAATGGATCACTTGGATGAAATTTACATCATTGCCATCCAAGTTTTCATAAAAGCATTGCATATTTTCTGTCAAGCCCTTTCCCAGTTTCCTGTGTAACTCACCAGCATTCTCTCTCTTTGAAACAGAAATATTCAGATGCAGAACTCTGGCCAAAGTGTGGGTCCAAGAAGTGATAGGTCTGAGGCAAGTGAATGGTTTTGACTGATATTATGCTGTCGTTTTTAACATGGCTTCATCAATTTTTATCATAAATTTTTAATGTTTTGGTCACATTTTTTCAGGAAAATGCTGGGAAGAGAGCACACCCACCTGAGAGACAGGCACAGAGCAATGATTCTGCTAAAAAATCCAAAAATAATGCTGGTCAGGAACAGCTAAAAAATCGTGGTCTGGTAAATCTAGAGAAGGAAGATCTCTCAGAAAATGAGAAAACATTTGATGAGCAATTCAAACGGTGGGAGGAGCAATTTGAAGCTTGGAAGAAACAGAATCAAAACCATCCTAACAAGGTTGGTGTTGAGAATTTCATATTTTGATTTTCTTTTTTTAAAAGTAACTTTGAAAAGTCTTAACATTGGTCGCAATTGATTTGCAGGAGCAATACAAGCAGTATGAACAGAAGTGGTTCACGTGGCGTGAACAGCTCATTCAGCGACGTGAGGTCATGCGGAAGAAACGAGAACGTCAGAATGCTCCAGTAAGATAAGTCTTTACTTAGGCCTCTCTATTCTGAATTTTATCATTCTGTTCTTAAACATGGGACAAGTATCTCATATTAGTGCGATGAATCATTCAAGACTTAGACCACCAAAAGCCCTCAGTTTACATGTAAACTTGTGAAAAATTGATTTTTTGAATTTTTTTGTGTCGTTGCTTCCTGAGTTGAAATCAGTTTCCTTATTTGTTGGCTAGGCTGACCTTATCACACCTGTAAAAACCAAGTTAACATCTAGTACCCAATTCAAATTTTTCTGCCATTTGCAGTTAGAGATGAAAAAAAGGCTTTGTTTCTTCATTAAGGAATTTTTTTGTCTTTTCTTATCCCAGGTTGTTAAATTTTGTGTTCTGATAAAGGTCTCCTTTTTTTTTTTTTTTTTTTGTAGGGTGGCAGTTCTATTGATAGCCCTTCTACCAAGAACAAAAGTCAGGTGAAAACACAAGCACCACCTGTTCCAACTCAGCCACCCCAGAAGCCTGCACCTTTGCCACCTCTGCCACAGGTAAGGATGCTGTGATTATATTTTAAACTTGTGTGATACATTTATGATGATGTTTCAGTCTTAATTCCACTTCCCTATCTTTTCTTCATTAGGGCCCACCTCCGCCTCCACCTCCTGGAACACCACCAAAGGTATGTCTTCAGTTGCTTTTGTCATAAAGAGCTTTATGCTTTGTATTTTTTTATTTTTTTTTATATTTTTTTTTCATCCCCTTTTTATGTTGCTAACAAAAAGCTTTTGTGTGTTGACCTTCAGCCACCTCCTGGACCACCACCACCACCACCAGAAAATTTAATGGATAAACCATTACAGTTCAAAAGTGGATATCAGCCTCCACCTCAACCTATGAAGCAAGATGTATCTGGTATTCCTGGATTGGACTTAGTTGCAGCCAGCTCCAAACTTGGAGTTTATGGTGCAGACCTGTCAAGCCAAATGAGTCTCTATGGAGCGACTACTGCCACACTCAATCCTCCTCCAGGGTTCTCATTGCCGTCTTCCTCAAATTTCTCCATGTTCAATTCTAATGTTGCCCCACCTGGTTATCCACCGTCGTTCCCAGCTGCAAGTGTTCCTGCCTCAAGTGCAGCATCGTCTTGGAATCAGACTTACGGTCTTGGTACATTCCCTGATTTTAGTCAAGCGCCTCCTCCTACTGGTACTGCCCCAACTTCCTTCAATACATTCCCATCTGGGCAGTTCAGTGGGCCACCACCACTCCAAAGCACCCCAGGACCTTGGCAAGCTGATGAATCAGAAAATGACATGTGGGACTCACAAGACTCCAGTCAAGACTATGATCCAATGAAGATGCTAGAACTCGCTAAAAGGAGAGCAAAATTGAACTCACAATCTCAAGACAACCCCTCAAGAAAGCGTGATGATTTCAAAGGCCCAAGAGAGCCTGGAAGGGACGGTTTACGTGGTGGTCCAGTTAGAAGAGACGATGGGAGAGGATTGGATGACGATCGAAGAGATGATTTCCCTGGCCCTGGAGGACCTAGGGGAAGGATGTTTGGTCGAGGAGATGACTCAAGAGGCGGTAGAGATAACTTCCGAAGAGATGGTGGTTTTGATTCACGTGGTCCTCGGGATGATTTTGAAGTTCGACGAGGTGACAGCAAAGGTCCAGCAGACCCATTCAGAGGGCCAAGAGATGATTTCAGGAGAGATCCAGTTACTTCTGACAGACCAGGCTTACAGAATGCTGATGAAAAGGGTGATGACAATCCAGGTGATAGCACGAGAGGCCGCATTGACGATTTTAGGGGACCTCCACCTCTGATGGGAATGTCTGATAAGTTCAGAGACTTTAGGGGCCAACCAAGTAAATTTAAAGGTCCACATGATATGCAAGATGATCTCAGAGGAACTCAAGATGATTTCAGATTTGATAAACCAAGAAGTCTTTTTGATGATTTTAGAGGACCACCAGACCGTTTTAGAGAACGTGATGGTTTTCACCGTCCTCCTGGGGAGATCCGAGGACAATTTGATCCTCCGCCAGGTCCTTTCAGTGATCGCTTGAGAGGTGATCCTAAGGGTCCTATTGGTAACATGAGGCTTCCCTCAAATGATTTAGGGTCACCTGTCAGTAAAGGGGCAGGGCCCAGTGACTCAAAGAACACACTAGAGAATCCTAAATTTGAACCTGATGGCTTACGAGGACCTAAGAATAATCTTCGAACTCCACAAGATAAATTATCATCACCTAGGAATTCTCCTGCTATTCGAGATAGTTTTGCTGGTCCTGTGAAGGATCTACCTCCTGGTATACCTAAAGGTCTGAAGGATGATATATTAGGACCTCGTGACCCATTCAGAAGCCCACGTAATGACTTTGCTGCAGGTAGAGAGGACTTGCCGGGTCCAGGTCTTGGACTTGGGTTGAGGGATCCTTTGCCTGGACAGGAGGAAAGACCCATTGGAGGATTGAGAAGACTGGATGATATGCCTCGAGATGGTGCCAGAGGCCCTCATGAAGATTTCAGGGGACCACAGGACGTTTCAAGGGGGCAGCCAGACGACTTAAGAGGACCACCAGATAACTTCAGAGGCCGGCCTGACGACTTCAGAGGACCCCCCGTCAACTTCAGAGGTGCTCCTGGTGATTTAAGGAGTCCCCGGGACGACTTCCGAGGTCCTCCTGACGACTTCAGAGGCCCTCCCGGTGATTTAAGGCGTCCTCCAGACGACTTCCGAGGCCCTCCTGGTGATTTAAGACCTCCCCCAGACGACTTCCGAGGTCCTCCTGATGACTTCAGAGGCCCTCCTGATGACTTCAGAGGCCCTCCTGGTGATCTAAGGGGTCCCACTGACGACTTCAGAGGCCCTGCTGGTGATTTACGAGGCCCCCCAGACGACTTGCGGCGTCCTCTTGATGACTTCAGAGGCCCTCTTGTTGATTTAAGGGGCCGCCCGAGTGACTTACGTGGCCCTCCTGATGACTTCAGAGGCCTACCCGACGACTTGCGAGGTCCCCGTGATGATTTTCTTGGTCCTCGGCTTGGTCCGCTCCGTGATGACTTCAGAGGTCCTCGCGATGACCTATTGCGTGCTGACCGCGGACCACGAGAGGGATTCTTCGATGATTTCAGAGGTCCTCGAGACGATCTATTGCGTGGAGACTTCAGGGGTCCACCGCACGATTTCCGCGGCCCTCGAGAAGACATTCTTCGTGATGACTTCCGAGGCCCACCCGATTTCCTTCGTGATGACTTCCGAGTCCCACCCGATTTCCTTCGGGATGACTTCAGAGGTCCACCCGATTTCCTTCGTGATGACTTCCGAGGCCCTCCGGATGATTTCAGAGGGCCCCTGGGTGACTTCAGAGGCCCACGAGATGACTTCAGAGGCCCACGAGATGACTTCAGAGGCCCACCAGATGACTTCAGGGGTCCACGAGATGATTTCAGGGGTCCACGAGATGATTTCAGAGGCGCACCAGATGATTTCAGAGGGCCACCAGATGATTTCAGAGGGCCGCGAGATGATTTCAGAGGGCCGCGTGACGATTTCAGAGGACCACGAGATGACTTCCTTGGCCTGCCGCCTGATTTACGAGGCCCTCCTCCGGACTTGAGAGGGCTTCCTCCTGACCTCAGAGACCCCTTTCCTGATCTAGGAGGACCGCTACCAGACCTTCGGGATTTGAGAGGATGTCCACCCTCAGATATAGGAAACAAAATGGATCTGTAAGTAAATTTAATAAAAAGTGACTACTTTTGTGATTTTTTTTTGTATATATATGTCTTCAATTAATGATGGTAATTGAAAATTAACTCACTTATTTATGCTCAACTCTGTTACAGTGGACCGAGGGATTTGAGAGATTTGAGAGGACCACCTATGGATTTTCGGGGCCCATCACCCGACTTCCGAAGACGGTTATCGGATTTCAGAGGTCCTCCACCACTAGATGCCTTTCAGCATGACTTCAGAGGGCCTCCTGATGACTTTAGGGGCCCGTCAGGTGACCTTCGACGCATGTGTGGAGATTTCCGAAAGGATTTTTTAGGCCAACCACCCGAACCTCTAAGAGGTCCTCGAGATAGTTCGGGTGGTGCAGTTGATGATTTCAGAGGACCTCGCGATGATATGAAGGGACCACGAGAAGATGCTATTGGTCTGAGTGATGACTTGTCAGATTTGAAGGGAGGACCTAGAGATGATTTCAGCTTTAAGAATTTCAGTAGCCCCAAGGAAGATTTTAGTTTCAAGAACTTCAACAGTCCTATGGAAGACTTCAGCTTTAAGAGTTTTAGTAATCCTCGAGAAAATTTCAGCTTTAAAAATTTCAATGGTGTGCAGAATGACATCAAAGGATTCCGGAACGAGTCTAAAAATCTTAGAGATGACTTCAGGGGACCTAAAGATGACTTCAGGGAACCTAGAGATGATTTCAAGGCACCCAGAGACGATTTCAGAAGATTAAGAGATGACTTTGGAAAACCAAGAGATCAGAAGAGACCTTTTGGAACCCGAGATAGATCGATAGGAGACCGTAAAGATAGTTTCAATGAACCTAAAGATTTCTGCAATCAGAATGATGCTTTTCATTCTAAGCAGCAGGATCCTTTTGACGGCCCAGTAGAAGACGAAGATTTCCCAGACCTTCCAGACTTTGAAGATACACTTGCTGAAGGTGAATCGTCTAACACTGTGGAAGAGTCTGAAATGTTGCTGTCCACCTACAATCCACCACGCATAAATTTTCACAAGGATGTGCGAGGTTCTAAATCTAGTGTAGTGAATCAGGGACCGAGTGATACTGTGGCACAAGCAGGAAGTTCTGAGGATGCGCCTTTGCAAGAGACAACTGAAGAATCTAAGATGCCCAGTGGACAAACCAATGATGGTGTGGACAACAGTTCAACAAAGGATAGCTCAGAATCCAAGGGGAATGAGGCAGAAGATGAAAAATCCAAAGCCAGCACCAAAGATGACACGTCCTCTTCTAAGGATGATAGTCAAGATGACAATCAAGATGGCTCTGAAGGTAAGGCAGACTCGACTAAAAATTCAAATCAGCATGGCCCTAACCCAAACACAGCTAAAGCAAGTGAACATTCCAACACTGAATCTGACAACTTGAGGGAGACAGATACAAAGCCCACAACAAATCCTATGAAAACTGATGACATTGAAGAAAGAGACGACATTTCTCAAGATAGTTTTAACGCTTATGACGAATCGAGTAATATTAGCTGCTCTTCAAAAGACACTTGTAATGATAATCAGTCGGTACAAAGTAGCCGCCCCAGTCTGCTTGGAGATGGCCCTCTGGATTCATCAGCATTCTCGAGCCCTTCATCAACCTTGCGTTGTACTCCCCCTCGAGAGAGCCCCAGTTTGTTAGGCCCTGGACCTAAACAGAGTCCTACTCCAACAAAAGAAGGCTCTGTTGGGTTACTAGGGAATTCACCTCGACGAAGTCCCAGTTTGTTAGGCCCTGGTCCAAGAGAAGGAAAATGTTTGCTTGGGCCAGGTCCTAGAGATGGGCCTAGTTTGCTGGGGCCCGGGCTGAGAGATAAGCAAGGCTTTCGAGGAAGCAAACCTCCTGGCTTACTTGGATCTGGTCCAAGGGATACTGCAAGCTTCCGAACGGCAAGCCAGCTTGGTTCAGGAGCAAGAGATGGAAGTTTGCTTGGTTCCGGGCCGAGAGAAAATAGCAGTCTGCATTCCGGACCAAGGGAAAGTGGAAGTTTGCTTTGTTCCGGACCTCGAGAAGGTGGAAGTTTACTTGGTTCGGGACCTCGAGAAGGTGGAAGTTTACTTGGTTCTGGACCAAGGGAAAGTAGAAGTTTACTTGGTTCTGGACCTCGAGAAGGTGGAAGTTTACTTGGTTCTGGACCTCGAGAAGGTGGAAGTTTACTTGGCTCTGGACCTCGAGAAGGTGGAAGTTTACTTGGTTCTGGACCAAGGGAAGGTGGAAGCCTGCTTGGGTCTGGTCCAAGAGAAAGAGGAAGCCTGCTTGGGTCTGGTCCAAGAGAAAGAGGAAGCCTGCTTGGGTCTGGACCAAGAGACTGTGGAAGCCTACTTGTGAAGGGACCGAGAGAGGGCTTGTTGGGACATGGACCAAACGAAGGCCCAAGCAGGCCCGGGCAGGGGCCTAGAGAGAGCCCTAGTCTTCTCGGACATGGACCGAGAGAAAGCCCAAGCTTGCTTGGTTCTGGTCCCAGAGACAGTCCAAGTTTACTGGGCGCTGGTCCTAGAGACACTCCAAGCTTACTGGTTACAGGCCCTAGAGAAAGTCCGAGTTTATTGGGTTCAGGCCCCAGAGAAAGTCCAAGCTTATTGGGTTCAGGCCCCAGAGAAAGCCCAAGCTTATTGGGTTCAGGCCCCAGAGAAAGTCCGAGCTTATTGGGTTCAGGCCCCAGAGACTCGCCAAGTTTTTTGGAGCCTGGTCCAAGAGAAGGCCCTAACCGTCAGGGCCTCCCCAGAGAAGGTTTATTGAAAACACCCCCTGGAGGTCCTGATGCAAGGTGGGGTCAAAATAACAATAACACTAGCCAATGCTCCATTCCAAATAAGCGTCTATCTCCAGGAAAACCACCATTCCAAGGAGGCAGAGGGGATACTGACCAAAGGTTTGGCCGGCCTCGAGCACCACCAACTGATGTAAATCAAGGAATCCAGCAAAAAGGTAGGACAATAACTTTTGCCTCATGCTCGCTTTGTCTTATGAAAATTATCCATCTCTTTTTAGTTAGTTATCAC
This sequence comes from Aptinothrips rufus, assembly GCA_902196195.1. Taxonomy (NCBI): domain Eukaryota; kingdom Metazoa; phylum Arthropoda; class Insecta; order Thysanoptera; family Thripidae; genus Aptinothrips; species Aptinothrips rufus. The sequence continues at coordinate 16,754 of CABIKL010000488.1, forward strand.
ATAAAACTCACAGAAATTTCACAAATTTGTAAAGCTTACTTCTGACTGACGGATTGACTAATTTTACTTACATTCAAAATTTTCATTTGGTGTGATTCCGAAAGTTTTTATAATATGCGTTGTCTTCTCACCAAAGTAAGTTTCGTAAGTTAAAGAGTTAATGTTTTTGATAGGTCAAGTTGGACAAAATGAACCAAAACATAATATCCAAGAACCCTCAGGGCCAAAGGAGGAATCCGACTGTCTTGGTTTTGTTGTTGAAGATTACGGTTTCTCAGAGGAAGATTTTGAAAATGAATCTAGAGGTGAGTTTACTCTGTGTTTTACAAAGTTAAGTACTTAATGCTTGAAAGTGCTGATGACTGTGATAAAATTAGTTTTCTGTTTTTCACCTTGTAAACATCTTTTTTTTTTCATTTTTTTAAATTTTGTAATAATATGCTGTATTTATCAATATTTTTGTTCCTCCAAAAAATACCGTTTTGTAAATTATAATCTGTTTTGTTTCTTTAGATGCAAAAAATTTCAGTGATGAATCACCTGGACCTAAAGATGATCATGTAGACAAGTCGAGGCCACCGCAAGATAATCGGCCCCGCAATGATTCCCGTGGTGCGAGGGACGGTGAGCGCGACGATTTAAGTGCGCGTGATACGTCCAGAGAGCCACCTGTATCAGATGACAACTTCAGGGGAGATTCTAGCTCGCGAGATGACTTCAGAAGACCTCCTGGTTCCTCGGGTGCGAGAGATGACTTCAGAGGACCACCTGGCCCCTCGGGTGCGAGAGATGACTTCAGAGGACCACCTGGCCCCTCGGGTGCGAGAGATGACTTCAGAGGACCACCTGGCCCCTCGGGTGCGAGGGATGACTTCAGAGGACCACCTGGCCCCTCGGGTGCGAGGGATGACTTCAGAGGACCACCTGGCCCCTCGGGTGCAAGGGACGACTTCAAAGGACCTTCTAGATTACGGGATGATTACAGAAGTTCTTCAGGCTCTCGAGATGATTCTAGAGGGCCACCAAGTTCCCGAGATGAATTCAGAGGCCCGCCTGGTTCCCGAGATGAATTCAGAGGCCCACCTAGCTCTCGAGATGAATTCCGAGGCCCGCCTGGTTCCCGAGATGAATTCAGAGCCCCATCGGGTTCCCGAGACGACTTCCGGGGGCCTTCGGGCTCCCGAGATGACTTCGATTTGAGAGATGGCAGGGGACTGCGAGGACCTAGAGACAGAGATGACTATCGTGGTCCTGGATTCAGAAACGACCCGCCACGGGACGACGACAAGGGAGTCAGCCTCACGCCAATGATCGAACACGACTGGGGTCATCGAGGGCCTGGGGCTGCCCTCCGCCCTGAAGACAGGTGGGACAGCACTCCGGCTCCCGGCCCTGCCCCAGGCCCGGCTCCCATCGGGGACTTCCCCCTGCTGCCGACCACCGTGGTGGACTACGGACACCGGCCTGCGGGTGGCTCTGCCCCGGTAGCCCCACCCGCCCCCGCCGTCTCAATGGCCTTGCCCAGACCGCCGCCGCCTGAAGTCCTGGAACCGGTGGCCACGTTTGACTACGGCCACGGAGGGCACGGGGCAGGCGGCCGAGCCAGCGTGCCCAGCCCGCCGCGCAGCCCGCCGCCGCCAGCCTGGAGGGAGCGCTGGGACCGGGACAAGGGCGGCGACCGATCCAGGGAGCGGGATCACGGCTGGGACCAGGAGGACCGGGATCGCTTCGGCAGGGATCGACGTAACGAGAGGCGAGACCGCTTCGAGGAGGACCGCTTCGACCGCTTCAACGACCGCTTCAGGAACGGCGGCCCTGGAGCACGCTGGAGGGAGCGCGACCGAGACCGTCGCCGACGTCCTTCCCCGCTGAGGGAGCCGCCGCCCGCCCCGCCCCCGCCCTCCGTCCCGGGCGTGGAGGCCGTCCCCGCCGCGCCCCGTCCCGTGCTCATCGAGGACCTCCTGTGTCCGCCGGGCCGCGCCACCCGACCCGCCAACATGGTGATCATCCTGCGGGGGCCGCCGGGCTCCGGCAAGTCCTTCCTCGCCAGGCTGATCAAGGACAAGGAGGTGGAGATGGGCGGCGCTACCCCGCGCATGCTCAGTCTCGACGACTACTTCGTGACGGAGGTCGAGAAGGAGGAGCGGGATCCAGAAACTGGCCGCAAGGTCAAAACTAAGGCGAGCATCACATTGTGTTACATAGCCATCGTTGATGGCAGTATTCGTAAAATCAATCGTCTCATTTAGCATTCCCATATGTATTCATGAACTTCTCCCCTTTATTTTTTGCAGGTGATGGAATATGAATATGAAGGAGCTATGGAAAAAAGTTATCAGGATTCCTTGATAAAAGCTTTTAAGAAAACGATCAATGATGGTTACTTCAGTTTTGTCATTGTTGATGCAATCAATGACAAAATAGCACATTTTGAAGAGATGTGGAATTTTGCCAAGTTGAAAGGGTTCCAGGTTTGTAGTCTTCTTGCTTTTGTTTCAGCTGTATCTTATTTACTAATATCTAGTACCTTACACTAATAATTCTTATTTTATTTTAAAGGTATACGTATGTGAGATGGACATGGACTTGCAAAATTGTATAAAACACAATATTCATAAACGCCATGAAAAGGATATTCAAGACATTATTAATAAATGGCAGGAGACTCCCATACAGTATTTGCGCACTGATCCAACATCCATGCTTCAGTCAGCTGCCATTGAAGATGTAGAAATGATGGATGTTGATAAAGAGGAAGAATCGAAAGAGCAAGAGAATGAAGAAAGGAAAGATGAAGAAGAAAATGGCGAAGATGAGGTGATTTACCTGCATTTTTGTACTGAGATTTGATATTACTATTAATGTGGAGTAATCTACTTAAACCTGTGCTGCTTCCAGGCTAATGTTTTCATGAGCAAGTGGGAAAAAATGGAATCACAAGGAGCAACAATGGGTGAGTATACTACAAGCCAAAACATGATCTATCTTTTGTGCCAAAATTACCTTCCTATATCAGATCCATGTTGTTTTGGGTGTACGTCAATTGCACTGGGTGACATACAGTTCAGAAGACTCTTGAAATCGAATCCACTTGAACACATTGCCATACTAGTGTTATGTGGTATTATTTGTCGCGTACATACAGTTGAACGTTTTGTTTTTTGTATTCAGCAGAACTGTTTTATAGCCATGCTTTTCTTCCTTTATCCTTGTATCACTTCTACCACTTCTACCACCATCACCACAAACAACCATGCAACTTATCACATAATGTGCAACTGCATTTGCATTCCTGCATTACGTCTTCCTCAGTTTTTAAATTCTGTCCCACCTAGTCTTCCCTTAAACTGCCATCCATCATATTTGAACTTTCCAGACCGTTTGGACGGTTTGGCGAAGCGAAGAAAGGACGGTGCCCCACAGACGTTAGAGGATTGGTTACAACTACCAGATGACTATGGAGAGAGAAGAGTCACTCCTGGCAAAAAACAGGTTAGTTATTCTGTTGTTTTTGTGTAGAAATTTCAGCAGACAGCAGAGTGAACTGGTGTATCAGATAATAAATAAGAATTCATGTAGTTCTTGAGAGAGATATGCATCCTGCACCATTCCTGATTGGCATTAAAATTTGTTCTGCAGGTGCGATGGGCAGATCTAGAAGAGCGTCGGAAACAAGAGAAAATGCGTGCTGTTGGTTTTGTGGTAGGGCAAACAGATTGGTCCCGCATGACCGACCCAACATTTGGGGAGGGGGCCTTAACCCACACGAAATATATTTAATTCTCCCTGTTTGTGTGCTGTAGTGGTTCTCTGAAGGCCGCATTATTGTCATCTTGGATGGTTTTCAGTTTTATAATTTTGATGTCTCATTTTTGTCTTGGATACAATTTTAACATGCAGTTTTGAACTACATTATACATCATGTAAGGAATAGTTTGGTGACATTGGCGTGTGCTCTGTGTTGCTCATTGTGTGCTCTCTGATGTAAATTCTATCTTGTTTTAACCTCATGTATTTTGCATAACTGAAATAATGCGACCTGCAGAGGGTCAAATGTGATTGCCTGTTAATGTCAATGTAAATGTCTTATGTGATTATTTTTTTTTATCTATGGGATCATTTTTTTTTATATGTTATTTTTCATTTTTTGTGATCATCAACAAATTGAGTTGATCATTTTTCATTTGTGTAGTTAAAGATCCCAGGATTGTGTGTTCATTTAATTTTTGGACAGCTCAAACAACTAAAATGTAGAGATAAGTAATCAATGTAAGTCAGTACCTAATTTACACAAAATGTGTGTGATGTCAGTTTCATGCTTAACTTAAAATTATCAGCTTTGATTCTATCATATAAAAACAATTTGCTCTTATGTTTTGTTGTAAATATTTCTGACTTACTGTAAAGGAACGGGTGTCTGATATTTCTGTTAAACTCTTGCTGAAAATAAACGGATCATGTCAAAACATCTGAATGATTTCCATATTATCCCTTTACCATTGCAATTTAAGATTTTTTTCATTTACAATAACATGGCATTAACTTTCAGTCTTGAACAACATTGCTCCATGTCACAACTCAGCAACAACTCAATGACATTTAAATACAGATTAAATATGTAACATCACAAATGTCAATTCTTAATTACGTTATGGACAGAAGGATCATTAGAAAAGTAGCAGAACTAAATTATTGGAAGGGAACCTTGTTTCAGTGGCTGAACTTAAAAAAAAAACAGAGAAAGTTGAAGTTTTCATTATGAAGTTCGTTTGATCTTCAAACAACAGGAAATCCAAAACTAGATCTTGACAGGCACGATGACTGGAGAACATATTTTCGCAGATCATTTGTGTCAGTACTGAGGGATGGCGCAAATTGTTCGACGCGATACTGTTCGAAAAAATAAATACGCTGTCTTCTTATTTTTTATCGACAGTTCATGTTTTTGAATTTTAATTGTATGAATATAAGTTTAAATGTTTATTTGTGATTGAGATTGACAAATAAATCCAGAACATTTTCGTCGAGCTCCGTCTCAAGTGAGGTCGTCGTAAGTTATGTGAAACCAACCATGATGCTTGGATTAAAAAGGTAAATGATTTAAGTACAGAAATTTTTTACGTGAAAATTCGTGGCAGCAAGCCTGGCGTCCCGAGGGATTGCCGGACTCGTTACATCCTGTGCTCGCTAGAGAGCGCTCCTGATGCGGAGAGCGTGAATGTAACAAACATTGACTACGTTTTCACGCACTGCCTTAGTACATGACTGGCTTTGTAAGTCAC
>CABIKL010000489.1:0-22024 GCA_902196195.1 Aptinothrips rufus
CCCCTAGGGACCCCCCCCCCCCCCATCCCGCCCCGCCCCGCCCCGCCCCGGCTTGTGTTTACACCGGCCGCTTTATAAGCTGAGAGCGACAGCCCCATCGTCATACTCTGTCGCAGTCGCTCGAGCAGAACACTTCGTGGCTCCCGTCTCAATTCTCAGCTCAGATCCTCCCCGGTTTACTTCGACTTCAGTTCGTTCAGTCAGTCAGTCCAAAGCTAACTTTAAACATGCCTGGCCACGACTTGGAACTCTACTTCAACACCGCCCTCGGCCTCGCCAAGGAAGCTGGAAAGGTAAGCTATTGTGATCAGTGTTGACCTGGTTGAGGGCCAAAACATCGCGATTCTCAAACCCGAAACTTAACGATTTGTGAGCGCGTAGTGAGTTGTTGTGCCCTTCGTTGAAGCACGTTTCCACTCTTTGATTCCACGCATGAGTTACAGGGGCCTGCTCTGGGCATTGGCAGGCGGGGGAGTAGGAATGTGCACTGTGTCCTGTTTCGCGTTCGAATGCATTGCTCTCTCAGCTCAACATCAACAAACTCGCGCATATTTTGTTGCACCAACGTGGTTGAGCTACGAACATCAATACTACCGCGTACGCCCGTGATGGGGAAGGCGATTGAGTTGTCTCTCTCGCACCCGTGCAGTTTGCATATGTCTATCTCTGTCTTTGCGGCCCGCGGGCCGCACTTTCCTCACCACTGGCGTACGCTTTCCGATCTGGTCACTCTGTTCGACACGACGCAACATTTCGAAGTGGTCCTCACAGCTCCTAACTTGTGACATTTGCCTGTTCCAGATCGTCAAGGAGGGATTCCTGACATCCAAGAAGGTCGTCGCTAAGGCCGTGTCATGGGACTTCGTGACCGAGTACGATCAGGCGTCCGAGAAGTTTCTCATCTCCGGCCTCGCCAAGGCCTTCCCGACCCACAAGTTCATCGGCGAGGAGACCGTGAGCGGCTCCAACGAGGAGCCGGTGCTGACGGAGGAGCCTACCTGGGTGATCGACCCCATCGACGGCACCACCAACTTCGTGCACGGCTTCCCGCTGACGTGCATCTCCATCGCCCTCGCCATCAACAAGGAGGTGGTGCTCGCCATCGTGTACAACCCGGTCTACGACCACATGTTCACGGCCAGGAAGGGGCGGGGCGCCTTCCTCAACGGGGAGAAGATCTCCGCCTCCAAGCAGACCGACATCAGCCAGGCTGTCGTCGCGCTGGAGCTGTCCCTGGCGCGTGACCCCCGCCTCCACGAGCAGATCATGAACAGGGCAAGGAGCATCATCTCCACCGCAACTGGGTAAGCTGCATTCCTATTTTCAATCCTGTCCCGCATTTAACGTTTTGTTCCGCCTCCTAACAGACCTGTTTCTACTTTACAGCATCCGTGTGACTGGGTCCTGCGCTCTGTCCCTTTGCTATGTGGCTCTCGGCAGCTTCGAGGCGTACCAGGTTGACCATCTCCACAGCTGGGACGTCGCTGCTGGCTCCCTCATCATTACTGAAGCTGGAGGCGTTGTAGTCGACACTAGCGGAGACAAGTTCGACATGATGGCACACCGTATTCTGGCAGCAGGTACTCCTGAGATTGCCAAGTCATTGGCATCTCTGATCAAGAAAGCTGATGGTGAGCTGAAAGCTATTGCAAGCTAATCAAATCAATTGTGATAATGTTAAGAGAAGCTGGCCTTCTCACTTTGTGATTTATTTTAAGTACCTCCGTGAGGCCTGTATATATGTAAAAATAGTTTTAATTCTTTTAATAGTGACTCAATTTTAGCTTAATGAACCAACAAGACTGTACACTAAGATAAAATAAAAGATCTTCATTTTAACTTCTGTTTATAATTTGACAATAGCCTCCCAGACTCCTCAATGCTACATTCCCATCAAGTTCATTGAAAAATCGACTCGCTTGCCATCAGAACTAGGCTGCCATCAAATCAATATGGCCAGCATCCACTCAATACTTTTGATAATTCTCAGTGACTTCAACACGTAGATACCACAATAACAGGCTCTTAAAATGAAATTTCGCAGATTAACCTTACCATATAGGAACATAATTATGAATACAACAATCTGCATCTAAATCCCTTCACGAGCCAGAAAACAATCCTTCATGATGTTCAGTCAAAACACGGCTAATGCAGCCACTACCACTTATCTTGAACGTATCACCTAAATGCAAAGAAAGCAATGCCATGCAATTGGCTGTCTTCACTTTCAAGTGGTAATCAAGTTAAAATTAAAGCATGCACTGTCTGTGCAAGTAAATGAAATCTGAGATTACTATGGCTTTGTTGAGCTTTGTACTACAGTGCAAACTAGCAATAACTACATCGGTTCAGTCGCAATCTTGCAAAAAAGTTAATGTTAACTATTTGAGATAAAATTTCAAATAATGAAAGTTCTTATTTTATCAAGAAAATTCAGTGAAATGCTCATGTATAAATGCACTATTTCTTTTTATGATTTACATTTCGTGAAACTGGAATGCAAGTTGGAATTCCTAATAAAATTTTCATCATTAGCATTGAAAAATAAATTTGGGCAATAGCCTTTTCTTCTTTAAATTGGTAATTTGACTCAGATAAAAACTATCTTCAAAAATCGATGTTACATTTTTTTGTAAGGTAGGTGGAAGCTGACAACACATTTTATGTGACAAATAAAACTTTAATATTTCCTCTCCTACAGGTAAATGGGCTTGTCATAAAGTTTTTGTGAGATGAAAAGAGATGCCAGCACATTAATTCACTTAAATGTAATGCAACCAGAACAAAAATAGAAGGTGTAAGCCCGGGTGAGTTAATTATTGTTTTAAGAAAATTTTGCTGTGAGGAGTTCCAAAGAGATGCATGATGGGGGTACTGATTGTTAGTAGAACCCTAATAGAGCAGAATTCTTAAATTGCTATCTACATATACTGTTTTACCAAGTTCGACCACTGGCTCCAAAATAAAGGCTAGGGAATGATCTAGGGTTAATAAGATAAGATAGTACAGACTTATTGAAATCCATGCCTGGAGATTTAAAACTACCATAACTTTCAACTAAAGCAGAAAAAGTAAAATTTAAAAAGTTGAAAACAGGCAATTTCAACTGAAAGAGATGTCTTGAAATTATTGGTTTCTGAAAATGGTTCTTGCTATGATTGAGCGCTGGTGAGGATAAAGCTGCAAGCCGTGGGAGGTACACCCATGCAGTGTTCACGCTACTATTCTGAGAACTCTGTCTCTGACTTACCTGCGGAGGGCCTTGTGGGTGTGCCATGCCGTGCTGGAAGGACTGTCCTTGTCCTTGTCCCTGCCCCATGACTCCAGACGGCCCATTCATGTGCATGCCTGGTGGGGGGCCCTGACCAGGGTGGCCCGGGGGAGGGTGGCTGGGGCTCTGGGCTGAGTGGCCAGGCGTGTGAGGTCCTGGTGGCGTGGGATGACCAGAGCTGTGTGGAGACGGTGGAGGGTGTCCTGCAATCAGGGTGATGACAATGTCAATTCAAGCTTACTCTGCACATCAATCGTCTGAAATGTAGGGCACATCAATAAAAAAGCTCATGTTTTAGCAAAATTTGATTGTAAAGTTGAGAATGAACTTACCTGAAGATGGATGACTTGATCCCGGATGCGAGGGTGACTGATGGCTGGATCCAGGGTGCCCCTGATGGCTCAGGGGGTGTCCGGGGTGGCCAGGATGCTGTCCGGGATGCTGTCCTGGGTGCTGACCAGGATGCCCCTGTCCCATGTGCTGGCCCGGATGCTGGCCTGGATGTGACTGGCTCTGCCCGGGGTGTGACTGGCTCGGATGTGGCTGACCAGGATGGCTCTGGCCAGGATGACCCTGTCCAGGATGACCCTGTCCAGGATGGCCCTGTCCAGGATGGCCCTGGATAGGGTGAGATGGGTGCCCCGCACCAGGATGACCAGGCCCGGGGTGCCCAGGGCCCGGATGTCCAGATCCAGGGTGTCCAGGTCCTGGGTGTGCAGACCCTGGGTGTCCAGATCCTGGGTGTCCAGATCCTGGGTGCCCTGGTCCTGGATGCCCTGATCCAGGGTGGCCAGGATGCGCCTGCCCAGAATGACTTCCCGGGTGGCCTGGACCAGGATGACCAGCTCCGGGATGGCCCTGCCCTGGGTGTCCCTGGCTGGGATGCCCTTGACCAGGATGCCCTTGACCAGGATGTCCTTGATTAGGATGTCCCTGACTGGGATGTCCTTGACTTGGATGTCCCTGACCAGGGTGTCCCTGACTGGGATGTCCCTGACCGGGATGTCCCTGGCTGGGATGCCCCTGACTGGGATGTCCTTGACTGGGATGTCCTTGGCTAGGATGTCCTTGACTGGGATGTCCTTGCCCTGGGTGTCCTGAACCAGGATGGCCTTGATTTGGGTGGCCTTGATTTGGGTGGCCCTGTCCAGGATGGCCTTGCCCAGGATGACCCTGAGATGAATGACTTTGACTGGGATGACCCTGTCCTGGATGCTGACTATGATGAACAGGGTGGCCTATAAACATAAATTTGGTAAAATATTAGCAATGAAGTAGAAATAAAACTGTTCAAGTGGCATGGTTATTTTATTTTAATTCATGGAAATTTTGGTTTGTAAAACATATATAAGGTAAGATATCAGAAAAAGTTATTTTTAAAAAATTCAGAAAAGTTTTACATAAGTTATATGAAATTTATAAATACAATGTGAATTTTGCCTATGATGCAAACTGGACCCTACCTTGATGCCCTTGATGACCTGGATGGCCAGGATGTCCAGGAGGCCCTTGGGATGGATGCCCGTGATGGACATGATGAGAAGGGGGTCCTGGATGTTGCCCGGGATGACCAGGGGCTCCAGGATGTTGACCAGGATGCCCCGGGGCTCCTGGATGTGGTCCAGGATGGCCCCCGCCGCTGTTGTGCTGCCCAGGATGACTCGGATGGCCTTGGTGAGTTGGGTAACCAGTCGGTCCCGGACTGTGTGGATGATGGTGTGAAGGCGGGCCCATTGGGGATGGAGAGTGCGAGGGTGGAACCATACCAGACGGCGAAGGCATGGGTGACGGAGACTGTTGTGGTGGCCCCATGGGTGATGGAGTTTGAGGCGGGGGCATTGGGGAGGACTGTGGCGAAGGACTCGCCATTTTGTCTCCCAGCGATTAACTAGAAAATAAAACAGAAAGGTTATTCACGACAGAATACACACTCGTAAAGTGGTGAATTCAAAAACGGAGTTCACCAGACCTCGGCGAATTTCAATCAGACTTGGTGAAAGGGTGCCCCCTGAGTTCCTTTACACTCCACCTAGGAGCATCTTGTCTGGAAGTTTTTTCACTTTCATACAGCATATTCTAGTTTTTTGATAATTTTAGTAATTTTTTCAATAAAATGACTCCACAAAAAACAGTTTTGACTCTACATCCGCAACAATCACGATTCAGATTTCAAGCTTTTTTTTTAAGTCATAAAGCTTCACTGTATTGATTTTCCATATCAGGAATCGCTCCTTCGAAGTAGATTTACAAAAACATACAAAAGTCTCTACTGGCATGTTTCTCAAACATATTCATAATTACCTCGAGATTTAATTGCGATTTGACTTTAATTGAGATATCTTCAGGAGAGAGTGAGGTTAGAAACGTCCTAATAATGTCTAAAAATCTGACCGGTAATATACGGAATGCAAATTAATACATATTTTGTGAAATTTTTCGAACTAAAACAAAAGTGTGAACGTTCTGATCATTGGAAGAGGCGTAGCAGACAACTTTATAACCTCTTCAGGAGGTCAAGCAAAGCTGAAAATCGTCTAACCCGAGTGCCCGGGTTAGGCCACCAGACCATCGCCGGGGTTCCAGAACATGTCAGAACGCAACAAAATACTATCTGGAGATGAGCATGACGAGCGAACTCAAATAAAATTAGAAATAATCAATATATTAAGACTTTAGTTACCCAAAATAGCTAAAATAACTAAACATTTTATCCGGAAAGTAACTAAATTCATCGATGAAGAGTTTTGGGCGACGCCGAACATCGGCTACTTACTTTAGCTCTCCGATATTTCCCAGAATCTCTGGGATCGCCAATTGTTGTCCACGTTTCTTTCACATGATTAAACTACAGTTCCAATTAATCTTCAAGATTTCCCGTTGCGTAATTTCAATCGATGGAGGTTACAATTTTCCAGTTTTCGGCGAGGCCGACTTCTTTTCCAAAATAAAAACAACTCTGCTAGCGCTGCTGACGCCGTCATGGGTACCAACCATGGTGTTAAACACCTTGGTACCAACATAAGCAAACTATGTGGCAGAATAATGTCTTTTAAAATTGATAGAAAACTTTAAAGCGCATGTTAATTTTTTTTAACAAGTATGCCGCCTTTTTTATAACGCTAAACAACGCAAATTGTGATTTTGAAATCATGTCTGGATGTCGTGTAGGAACTGCTTTTTAAAAAAAAAAAACAAAAAAAAAAAAAAAAAAAAAAAAAAAACACATTTTCATGAAGGTAAAATAAAAGTTTATTTTGACTTAAAATAAATGACTTAGAACATGTGAATTTCAAAAAGGAAATATATCACAGCCTCACACAATAAGAAGAACTGCCATTTACAGAATGAAAAAGAAGAAAACAAAGTGCCCTCACAAAACGTTACAATATCTAGTATTCATACATCGACAGTGGGGAGAAGTAGCTGTTGTCACTCTCCAAACTGACAACAGTTAACTTAATTTGATTTCTAGGTATCAAAACCTACTTAATAAAAAAACATTGGTCAAACTATGAAGTTCAGAACTTCAGTGAACTATTATCACAAAGAACCATCATACCCTAGCTATATGATATATTAAAGAGCTCTCATACAAGATCAACAACAAAACATAAGATAAAATTATTCATATGGCACAAAATTAACACACACTGATGGTCAAATCTATTACAAGCAGCCATGGACAGAACGGAATAGAGCCATAGACTGAACGGAATAGAAGTATCACAATCGAGTTACATCATAACTACGCAGGGCTACTATTCAATTTCTGAACTTCAAGAGATGTGTGCAGATATTTTTCAGTGTAAAGCTGCTTGGAAAGCCCATGTAATATTTCCACAGCATTATGGAGAGAATTTTCTGGATTACGTACATAAATAACAGCAGCTTCAATACATGATCTCACACCAGCAAACATTTTGTTGCTCAGCAAGCCCTCTAAAGCTGCAAGATTCTTCAAGGCATCAGCTGAGGGGTGGATATCTAAAGATGGATCTCTGAAAATTCAAAGGATAGTGTTCAAAACATAAACTATAAAATTTTATAAGAAAATTTTGTTTTTAGTAAGCAATGCATCCATTGGGGTGAAGGGCTACGAAGATTGCAACTTGATAGAAGACACTTACATAGTACTTGGTCCATTAGTGACAGAGCCTGGAGAATTGTGGGTATTTCGAACAAGATTGTTATCACTCTTACACTCAGGTAATTGAGCAGACACAAATGCACAAAGAAATCGGCAAAGAAGACGACATCTGAAACAAAAAACAAAAAATTATTCAAAATGTAACAACATTAGTGTTCCCAATAACAAATTTCTAAAATAAGTAGTACAAATATTGCACTTTTTTTTAACTGCAAGCACAGATTAAGAACATCACCTTGGAGATACAGACAGCTGCTTGCCAATTCCTATAGCACTTAACAAGCCCCATCCACCAGCTTTGTGTTCAGCAACCACGCCTGCATGCTGAACAAGTTGATGAAGGCTTGAAGCAGCAGTAGTACGGTCCCCAGATAAAGAAACTTGGCGCATTGCAAGGTGCAAAACTAGGCACCAAAGGAGAGGAAGTTTTGCTTCCAGCTGTTCACTTTGAAAAAAAATAAAGGAGTAAGATGACAGAATAGTGGGTGTTTAGAAAAAGAGAAACTATAAGAAGAGCTAGACAAATCTCTTACGTTGGACGCACACAGCTGATCCAGCCTTTCAAACTATTCAGCAAGATAGCCTCTTCCCGAATATCGTTGCATGTCCGAAGTTGCAAAAGAAGAAGCCCATGAAGACTCAATAAATGTCCATTGGCTAGCAAAACTTCTTCCGTAGGAGGTTGACGAGGAATAGTGGGTTGCAGAATAGATACTGCCGTTGACCACTGATTCTTACCTTCTTCTCCTAAAATATAATTTGACAAAATAAATTTCAGTCAGTATGAAACTATATCTGATAACAAATACTCAACAAGCCCAAAAATGTACTGAAAACAGACCTGCAGTAATGTTGAAGTAAGCTTCAAAAGTAGCCTCTAGTAAAGCACCTAGTGCTGCAGAATCATTTACAGTTGTTCCTGTAACCTTAAGGAGGGCGGGAACTACGACAGTACTCTGACGCTGTGATCCTGGTACAGACCCCAGGGAAGAAAGCCACGATACACTGCTTTCAAGAGCCAAAGCACCCAATGCACTGCCAGGGGGCTGGTTCACGGCTCCCAAGAATTCTGTTAGAAGAAGACCAGCTTCTGGTACTCGTTGCTGTGGCGGAACAGCTGAAAAAAATAATTAAAAATCTTGTTATTGCTACAATATCTTAAATTTTTGTTGTCAACCAATGACAACAGATATTATTCTTTGAGCTCTGCTATATTCAACTTACTTCCTGCAACAACTGTTTCAATATCTTCCAACATACGTTGCATAGCGTCACAAAACTCTGATTTATTGGTAGAAAGCATTGACTTGTACCTGCTAGCACATGTTACCAGGACTTTCACACATGCTCGCACAAACATTTGTCTCTTACGCAGAGTGGTCGTATGAAACTGTGTTGTGTCTGCGGTGTAGCCAGCAGATACTTGCAAGAGACTAGAAGAGAAAGGTGCTTTTTAAAGTTCAAAGTCATTTGAAGAGTACCTACTTTTATACTCAATTACAACAGTGGAACAGAAATCACTTACTAGAGGACAGCGCTGTCAATAGCACTTGCTTCCTGATCTTCCAACCGTAAAATAGCCCTTGGATCAACACTCATCACATACCAATTTATTACAGGCTCATAAGCATGGACATCCAGAAGTTGCCAAGCAAGTTTTCGGGATTCCACTAAAAGAGCTAAAATTTTGCCAGACTGTGAACACAAAACATACAAAAAGTGCCTAAAAAAACCTATTCACACAAAATTCCTTTGTCAATATTAATTTTTGAAGACAGTAACTTTCACAATACCTGTCGAATACTTGGCTCATTGGCTAGTTTGACTAAAAGATGTAGTAAACAGGTATGAAGACGGACAACAACCACTGGTGACTCAGTGCTACTTGCATTAGCCAGCCACTGATTCCAAGTAATTTCAATAAATATTGCACCGAGGAAGGCATGGCAGTCGGGAAGGTACTGATCTACAACCTGTCAAATCACTGGACATATTAGAACAAGTTTCATATTCATAGTTATCCAATAAAATCTGCGAGATTCATTAGCTAAACTAACCTTAAGCATGAGATCTAAATGAGAAGGGGCAGGCCAAAACCGCATCCATGGCAAGGTGAGCAAATTTGTATGCACAACAGTCAGTGTGTGTTCCTTAATGGCGGTGTGAGCAAAATGAGAAACATAAAACTGCCAAATATAACCCAACAAATTGCTGCTTGCTGCAAGACAAAATAAAATAATTTGCATTGTGATTTTTCAGAGTGACATATTACAAGATTTTAAGACATTAACTGACCTGGCAATGTTTCCAATATGAACCTCATAACTTCTACAAATGTTCCCATTATGCGCTGTGCATATTGTGCGTCACCCACAATCCATGGTGGAAGAACTGATCGATCGTCTGTTAATTGTTGTATCCAAGCTGCTGTTGGTTCTGACAATTGGTCAGTCCAGTATGGTGCAATCCAAGGAAAAAACATGGCTGAGACACTCGGCCAAAGCTGTTCTACAACTGCAAAGTAAAATAAGTTGGTGGTGAAAAATTTAACACACATTTATTCTGCAAAATAATGAGACAGAAACATACGTTTATTAGACACCATGCCTCGACCATTCTGCAGAGTGGTTATAACAAGGCTATGTCCTATCATTCCTAAAAATATAGCCATGGCATCCACATACACACGGTATTTTGGGTACAGCCCATACAACCCATACTGCAGGCGTTCACGGTTAAAATGGCTGGCAAGCAGAGTTGCTGTCTCCAATAACTACAGAGAAAAAAGAGAAATGTTAGCTTCTCAGTAATTAGTAAAATTCATTAGCAGATGGTCTCAACTAACATCCCTCATACCTCTTGATATTGCAGAAGTTTCTGATTGACAGCATACTGACGCAAATCCTCCATGACACGCCCTGGATTCATATCAGGCCCAACTTTCAAGAGCGGAGATGATGAAGGCCCAACTTGTGGTACACCCAGTGACAGAAGGACATTGATGACAGAGTACCAGACATCAGGACACAAAGACTGACTCTCACTTGCTTTGAGCAACAAGTTTAACACTGCATTAAAGTGAAGAGGAAATTTGTGCCTGAGAATAAGGCGTAGATGATTGCAAAACATCTGTAAAAGAAATTTTAAAATTTAGATATTGAGAGGAGAAGTTCAGTTTGATGACATTTCTAAGATTTTGCTCTGCTCTCACCTCGTGGAGGATTAGTTTCTCTTCTAGAGGAGTGGGTCCTATAGCAGATAAGGCTCTGCCAACGCAGTCAATGAACTCATCACATTCACTCAATTTCGGCCGGCGGTCTGACAGCCACTGACCTATATCAAACTAACAAGCAGGATATCCAAACATTAAGATGCTGGTGATATTACATTTTTCACTGATCAAACATCATAGAAGAGGAACAAGTCAGTTCAGAAATAATTACCTTGGACAGAAGGACAAAGCTTAAATCAGAATTGGGCTGGAAGGAAACATTAACGACAGACTTGTACATCACAAGAAAAACAGGAGTTGCAGCAACAGTTGGAGTGAAATGTGGTCCCAACAAGCCAGCAAGACGAGGATACTGAACCATAGACTTAAGAAGTCGTTCACACTCACACTCTTCCCCAGCAATAAACACCTGAAAAAGTTTGTCACAAAGTATGAAATTTTCAATCTCTTTCAAATAAATGCAGGGTTTAATGCAGAAAGGTAATGCTGGAGTCTTACCTGGCCCAAAGTTTCCAAACAAGTTGTGAATAATTGCTTGGTAGGAGGGTATACAGCGAGGTCTTCATTATACCGTGAAACTAAATGATAGAAGAGTTCAACACCAACAGAGCGGATTCTTTGAGCAGCCTGAGCCTCAAGAACTCCTTGACTACGTAATACTATGTACTCATTTGAAATGGCTCTGACAGTTTGCTCAATTTGGACACTGCTTGCACACACCTTCAGGGGTGGTGGCTGCATTGCACGAGAAACAAGTGCATCACAATCAGTACGGTTTTGATTTACCATGTGCTCGGTGCGGTCACTCACTCGAGCTTCACGAATCTGAAAGACAAAACATAGTGGGTATAATTTTCAGAGTACTTTAAAAGGGTTTCTCACGAATACTGAACTGCTTTCCTTACTTTGATCCGAATTGTAGCAGGCCCTGCACAAGTAACAGTGTTGTGGTGACTGTTGGAGTATCCTTCACTTTGACAAGTCGCCTGTAGAGTGACTTCTGTTTTCACATCAGAATAAAGAGATGGTACCATTTGCAGAAAGCTGCAGTCAAGAGCATTATGTTCTGCCATGCGAAGAGCATAAAGTTGAGCATATTCCAACACTATTCTAAGAGACTCTCGAAGAGCATCAAAAGTAGCATTTTGGCTTTGAAATGCTTCTGGTGTGACAGGTGGAAGAACTGCTTTGAAGGATTTTAAAGTTGGTGCAGATTTTGGAGTATCATAGGATTGCAGTCTGTAATGTTCAAAAATTTTTGATTTAGGAGTCAGAATGTTGGTCTAAATTGCTAAAGATGGTCTAGAAACTAAAAGTACCTCTTCAAAATACGTTCCACGGGGTTCTTTCCTTCATCACGGCTGTGGCTTTGGACAGACATCTGTTTTGAATCAACAGTGGGTGAGGTGGGACTAACTGACCGAAACTGTGAAGTTTCCCAGAGCTGTGCTTGTTTTTTCTGCTCTTCCATAACTAAGTTGTAATCCATCAATTCAAGCCATAACTTCTGTAAAAAGAGGACAAAAAGAAGAAAAAAATATATAAAGTTTATAAGGAAAATAGGAGATCAACTCAAAATTACATGTAGCCTTTAACTCATAAATTTACCTTGTCACCCTGCAATATTGAAGCTAACTTCTCAGCATTGTAGAGAGGAGGAAGTGCAGGTAAGTACAGATTGGGTTCGTGCAATCGTGGTTCTTCCAGCCATACCCCCATAGTCCAAACCATTCTACAAGCCACAGAAGCCACAGATACAATTTAATGATAAAACAACTTTTTTCAGTGCATTATTTCCATAAAATGATGCACTTACTTAGAAGTATTTTCAAGCCATTTACGTCTCTCAGACTCTTCAGCTTTGCAATCATCCATGGCAGCCCAGTAATAGTCTTTGCATTCTTGCAGCTTCTTCTTGATACGCTTCAGATAGATGAGATTCACCATGCCTTCGAAGAATTTAGGGCCTACACTCCCAACTCCTTGGCCACTACAGTAAAACATTCAGGACAAAGATAGGGAAGAAAAATACGAAACAGCATTTCATTTTAATTTAACAATGCATGCAGAATACTCACGTTGGTGATGGAACTCTTGCCAAAAACTGCAAGAAAAACTTTTGCCAAAAGAGAGGGAGCAATGGATGGTCCACAGGGGTGTCAAGTGCTTGCTGTGACCAACGATATATACTCAACAAAGTTGAAGGCGGAGCAGGACGCTTCAAAGTGTAACATGCTTTCTAGAATAAAAGAAAATTCCAAAGATGTCACTATAAGCACGGGCAGAAAAGGTACCAAAACATATCATTAAGTAAATGATTCATCTGCTTACTTTCATTGCAGCATCAACTGATGGTTTCCCACTCACTGATGCAAGTTCCTTCTGAACCTCTCCCCACAGCCCTGTCTTCTCTTCCAATTCCTCTTGCTCAATTTCTAAGGCAAAAAATGCAAACCATGGTCCCTCAGGACATGATGCAGCAGGGAGTAGGGGGGACCCAACAACAGCTCCCGATGAAACCCAACTCATGATTGATGACAAAGCTCCACCTTGTCGTGAGCCCTGTCCCATCTGAAAAGCAAGAAAATGGAATTACAGGCGAAAAGAAGAAAAGTGCACGACTTACAGAACTAATGAACTCCTAAGTCATCAAATATACCTGTAAGAGAGAAATATAGGAAACAAGAGTTTTGAATAAAGCAGTGAAGTGTGAGATGACCTCATTGACAAAGTTGCAATACATAGTAAATTTTATGAAGAAGTACGACAACGCTATGGTTTCAGAACTTAAAAAAAGGGTGACAGGATTTCACTCATGCAATGTGGAAGATTTGGTATCTTGTGAAGTGCAAATCTACACCAACAGAACAATACAAAATTTGATCTTCAAATGAAAACTGAGTAAAAAGACTAACCTCATCATCCCGGCTGCAGTATGTTTTCTGAAGAAATGCAAACGGATTTTTAAAGTTTAGTTTAATATTTGGTAATGAAGAAAAGACATAGAGAGATAGAGAGAGTCTTATTTTAAGAACTTGCTTATACGTTCTACAGGAATAAAAGAACAATGTGACAGCTATATATAAAATGCATTCTTTGCAAAATTCCCTTATATCAAATTTATGTCAGTAAGGTTCTTATTGAAATTTGACTGACTAATGATGTGCAATATTTTCTAGATACAGAACAATATTACTCAATCAGCAAACACATCTTTCAATTGCATGATTTTTTGTTCTCTATGTGCTTGTGGGCTAGCTCTTAAATCTTAAATTAAAGTCTGTACAAAATTACATCACTATCCTCACGTTAACATCTCAGAAGAGTACTGACACTGCACAAAGCAATTTTTTGTTGTTTTTTAATTTAAAAGCTAATGCATATAAAATATAAAATTATAGAAGGAACACTGACCTGGAAAATATGTTTAAGAAGAGCAGTAGCCACTTTCTTGGACTCCTGGTCAAAAAATGCTTTTCTGAGCACAATGTCCAGAAGGTGTATGATAGCAGGATCTCTTTGCCACTCAGGTATGCTGGTAAGAACTTGAATCCACAAGGAAACGAATGTTTGAGGTCCTGGCTGATTGTATCTATTAAAATATGTAAATCCAACATAAACATAGTAACCAGGGTGTTGCATACCTCCAAAACTACTATAAAAATCTTCCTAATTTTATATATATAATTGAAAATAATCACTCTTGAACTCCTACCTTTTATAAAACTCTAAGTGACTCTGAATCATATTGCCAAACTGTCGAGTTATTGGACCAGGGAAGTCAAATGCAATCAAATTTTTAGCCATCTTCATGTAAGTACGGTCAGCTTGTAATAATCCAGTCAATACTGCCTGAAACCTATAACAAAGCTCAAACTTGCAATCTGCTTTTTTTTACTGACTCCAAATAAACAAAAAGTTGAGCAATTACTGCAAAGAATGTGAAAAAACATACTTTTCTGTTTGTAGTAAAGAAGGAACACACTCTAAAAACAGGGGCATAATATGACGTAGTAATGTCAGCACAGCTTCAGAGCGTCCACATGCCAAAAGATGGCACAAATGACTAAATCCTGAAACAAAAGAAGAGAGTTGTGTCAAAAAATTACATGCATGCTTTTATACAAGTAATTTTCCATCGAACTTTATCAAAGCTTACTTACCTTGCCCACAAATTTGTGGAACACTATGACCAACTTGTGTGACAGCCACAACAGCAAAGCTTGCAACACTGTGGCCCTGTTTCACCCCCATTGCAAGCTCTACCAGACTATCTGCTTCTAAGTCAGGTACGTGATGCAACATTTCATTCAAGTTGGCCATTGCAGACCAGACTGTGGACTCAGATTGATCCAACAGATGCAACCTCAGCTTTGCAAACATATCCCACACCCATTGAAGAAATGCTTGCTCTGGTGTTTGAGCTCTCACCATAGATGACACCTGTACATCAACCGCAGTTAAATCAAGTCATATACAGCAATATAAATAAAGATTGCATTCCAAAGAACTGCTGCTTCTGACTAACCTGTTTCAAACTTTCTGAAATCATTGCTGTGCTACCTGTGGCATCTGGGACATACTGTAAAGCAGCTTTCAACACAAGAACAGCAACATCCCTATGCAATTGTGGCACCAGAAAAAGTTCCCCACTCAAATTGCTAGAGGGAAGAAAAGAGAAAAATCAAAATAATGGCGACAATGTAGTTACAAAAAGTATGCTGATTTTGTATGAGAACTCACAAGCCCCAGTTGAGATTAGTGAGAATATAACGAGCCAAGCCATTCTCTGCAGATGTCAAGTGAGAGCGGAGAAGCCACCGGGTCAAAATGGCCACATCACTTCGCACAGGTTGCCAGTGACTTAAAGGAAGGTCTCGAAACAAATAGAGACTCAACTAAACAAAAAAAACAAAACAAAAAATACAAGAAAAATTAACAGAAAACTAACCTTTAAAAATATAAATCTTACTGATTTATACATCATGTTCACTCCTCATACATATATAAACTAACCTTTCCAACAGCTGAAAAATTTTCAGACAGTCTTGTAATAATTTCTGTGAGCAAAGGAGGATGTTTGGCAACAAGGCCACTAAGAAGTATCCTGACAGATTTGGAGCAAGCTTCTTGAGAGGTAGAGCTAAGGAAGCCAATCTGAAGAAAGCAAAAAACACATATATTTTCAATTTTGAAAAAAAAAAAGAAAGGGAAATAAATTAATGTGAGATATATAAGAATAGCAGAAGCTAGTTGATAGGTTAAATTACATGTAATAAATCTAGAGATGCAGCACGTATGAATGCCCAGTCATAGTTATGTCTGGACAAAGCCATATTAGCAAAGGTTGTGAGAAGGTAGTAAGATTCAGAATCAGGCATCGATACTAGACGTTCTTCTAGCTGTGACCGGAGGGAAGCAGTATAGATTTTTGCCTCCCAATCTGTTAAAAAATTAGTAAAAATAAATTCACGAAAATGAATACATACAACAGCCAAAATGCTGAGATTAAGTCTCAAACCACGCTCACCTCCACTTTGATCACAGTTAATCATAGACTCTTCACTCTGATCTTCCTCATGGAGTGCATACCAAAGCTGCCACAGAGTCGGCAGTGAGACCATACCATATGGAAGAATAGCAAGAAACTGCCAGGCACCAAGATGTCGTGAGGAATGAATACAATTTGTAGAACGCATTAAAAATGCATCATATTCAACTTGCAATCTTGTGGCCATAACAGGATCACTTTCTGGGTCTAAAGCTTCACTTAAAATTTGCCAAACATCTGTTACATATTGAACAGTATGTCTGACTAAACGTCCTAATCTTTTGGAGAGCTGTCTGTAACGTGGGACAGCAAGAGCTTCAAGGCCTCTGCGTAAAAGGCGAACTAGAACAGTTCCAAAGGCAAGGAGACGGAGGAAGTGTTGTGGAGTCGCAGCCGCACCAGTCCACATATCTTGACCTTCCTTAAATTTAACGCACAGTATGTAACGGAACATAGGGCCAATGGCAACCTGATTAAGTAAAGCTACTAAGTCATTCTCCTTCAAAGCAACTGCGTTGTCTCCCTCATTATCTTCATCTTCTCCATCCGAATCAATTACAATCCACGCGTCTGTTGTTCCATTGAATTCTCCAAGGGAAGCTCGAAACTGGAAAATCACAAAACAGAGATATATCTTTGATTTAAAGTTACTCTAAATAGGCCAACAAGAGCAGCAAACTTATTTCGAACTCACTTGCTCTAAGAATGCAACCCTCTCCCTGATTGGTAAAATTATTGTTGCAAGAGCTACCATGGCATGGTCAAGGTAAGGGCTATCAAAAGGAGTACTTGATTCAATACTCAGGTAAGCAGGGATCGGAGTCTGAACAAAATTAGAAGCCCACAGCCCTACTCCTGCAGGACACCTGAAGCAAGAAATGTCGAAGTTTTAATAACTCTTAATTTGAAAAAAATAACAAGAATTTGAAATTTTGAACAAACCTTAAAATATGGTTGAGGAGGAACATGTGATCTTGCCAGTTGCCAACACGCACTAAGATCGCTACAAGGCGAGAAAGCCATTCTTGAGTGTCCCGAACAAATTTCTCATCTCTCATGGGTCTTCTTTGAAAACTAAAAAGTATTGCAATGCAAGTTCGCAGTTCTATGACGGATTGCATTAAACTGAAATAAAAAAGATACAATGAGTAAGTATGAAAAAGCAAGAGCTGAGAGTAAAATTAAGAACGAAGTGAGGGAAATACCTTGGACTGTGAGCACAAAGGCTAAGGCATGGTTCCGCATTCTGTGGTAACGCTGCTAGCTCAGGACAACTCTGTGCCACACTCTGAATCAAACCTTCAATTTGCAACCGGGCCGCTTCACACAAATAGGCATCTAAAGAATGAGAAATGTTTACAAGCTCTCTCATGCCCGATAATAGGCGTCTTAGTTGGGACAGTACAGGTCGATTAAGTCTTGACATCTGATACACATGACTAGCTGAGACAGGGTTACCATCTTGACACTCTCCATTTTCAGTTATAGTGGTTGTTTCCAAAATCCAGAGCTGACTCTGTCTCTCTTTGCTCTCTTTTTTCATTGCATCTAATTCCATATGGTTCACCACAAGCCTGTTGATAGATCGAAGATAGATGACTAGAAGATCATGGAGAGGATGAGACTGTTTGCATGATGGTCGTAGATGTGATTCAACAAAACTTGACACAAAATCCATGCAAGCATCAAGCTCATGGTTACAATAAAGAGCAGAAAGTTCAACTTCACTGAATGGCTTCACTAAAATAGTAGCAGGGTTTTCAATTTTGCTTCTGCCTGACATACTCTGCTTGTTATCAACTCTTGACTTCTGCTGAACTCTTGTTTGTTCATGCAATTTTCTTTCTGTGCTCACAGTTTTAAGATCATTACACCCAGGTGAAAGTGCTTCAATACCCTCTTCAACCTCCTCATTAGTTTTGAATCGCTGCAATTGTTCAGAGACTGTATGGTATGGCTGTTCTGACTGAGAACGGGTGCCAATGTCATCCACAACATTTTTATGGATATTATGTGTTGCAACAAGTACTTTGTGAATCGGTGAATCAACTTGTATCAAAATATCTTCTGGAACTTCGTTTTTTGAAGCAATTTCTGTATGTGATTCTTCCGCTGCCAAAGTATCATCTGGAGGAGCCGAAACTTCTTCGGCTACTGCACCACTGGAGGTACAGACAGCATTGGAAGGTTTCCCTTGACTTTCCGAGAGAAGAGGACTGGCTTCTGTGTCAGACAGAAGCTCCTGTCCATGAGGTATATTCGATTCTGTCAATGCATGGGCTGACTGATCAGGGGCAGACTCTTCCTCTTGCACGGAGATGGATAGGCTTGACGATTCATCATGCAGCTTGTATTCATTTAGTCTTTTCGATTTGCTCTTCTTTTTTGGCTGGGAAAAAGGAAATATAAAATAAAAATCAACAAACTTAAGGTAATTTATAATGACTAACTTTGAGGTCTAAACAGAAAAGAATACATGCTGCCAAATGAATGGAAGAAAACAAATCTGAATATTTAGGAACAAAGAGAAGAAAACTGTCTTAACATGGTATGGAAGTTATTGGGCGATGGCGCACATGCCTAGGCCAGCTTGGTACACGCACAAATTAAAGCGCATGCCACATTACAGAACATGACAATCTACAGAAATAGTTATTGCATTGTTCAAGACGAATGTTCTTAAATTATTGTCAAACGTGCAGAAGAGGTAAGAAATATCTAGTTCTGCCAAGCTAACAGTGACACTGAACGAACAGGAATTAGGGTGCTGGGACTAAAACATGTCAGTCGACTGTTTGTACAGAATGACTTAAATAATGTAATGACATTACAATTAGCAAAGAGGAAACACAGTTATAGAAGAAATTTAGATTAAGTTGTTACGATAGGTTATACAACAGCTGATAAATTCAAGGTTATTCTTCTTTATGTTTTGATGTTGGAAATGCTACAAATTTCATAAAGTAATTTTCGGTTTACAAAATTTACTACATATTTTGAACAAACCTGTCGCGGCTTTGTCTTCTCCATCGACGCCATTTCCTCTGTACTTATCTGTAAGTCTCTGTTTTGTTATCGTTCTCTGCTTTGTTATGACATGTAATACCAACATTATTCCATAGTCGGTTTGTGGTAGTGTGAGTGAGTCGTCTGTGGTCACATTGGTCGCTGGCTGTTAGACAGAATCTACTCTAATCTGAGACGCTTTTCAAACCGCGCTAAAGCCGACAGTTGTTCAGTAATCTGCGGCGAACTTCTGCTGCATAGTCATGTCCATTCCTCTGTTTCCAAGTTTAACTCCTCGCATCGTCAACCCAGCATGGTTTAGCGTCGACAAACCATGCGACGACGACAACGAATTGTTGCAATTGGAACAAGAACATCAATCTTGGGTACTAACCTAAATTTAGCAAGCTGTCAGGCCAATGTTTATGATAGTCTTCTGGTCGGTCACAAGCATTAAGTTCTCTGGTACTGATTAAATAAATTTCTGTATTTTTTTTCCACAGCTGCACGGCATTGCCACTAAGGATTGTGATCTACTTCCTATTGGAAAACCAGCTACAGAGGTAATTTTCATTTAAAATTGTTTATGATATTTTATTTTGATACATTTTTAAAGCGCATTTTTTTTAAAAACTTAAAAGTTTTCATGTATTATTGCTGTGTGCGTCTTTTAAAATATTTTATGTGAGTCTTGGCATGCTTGCTATGTGAATGACTTGGACTGAATTTTTTTTTAAAGTCCTCCTTTATGTCTTATCAGCAAGAAGATGAAGACGAAGATGAAGAAGAGGACGACAACGATGATGATAGCAGTGATAGCCACGATGAAGAAGAAGATGATGAACTTGACATGGACGACTCATACGATGAATCTCCCAATGACCCTCGAATGAACAATGGGATTGGAGGTGCGTCCCTCAATCCTGTTCGCTGATTTCTCATTTGGGAATATGCATTTTAAGGGAGTGTCTTGTCTTGTTTTCGTTTCTATATATAAGCTTGCTAGTCTCTAGGGTGAAATCTTTCATCTCATACATCCAGCTTCTCCTTTAAATTCGTATGTTTTGTGGAAGTAATTTATTGCTCCAAAACTTTCAGACATCATAGTACTCCTAAAAGTTACTCCTTATCCTCTTCATGTTGGCGCATTATCAAGATTGGAACCAACTGAAATTACATTCCATTGGTGCTGTTCATATTTTTTTATTTTTTTTAAAGATATTCAATATTTTGATGAATTTTTGATCCATCTCTGCTGTTGATCATCTTGAATCTTACAATGTATAATTTTGGTTGTTCTCATATATATATATTTGTTTCCAGCTCCAAATAGCTGGTGGATTATTTAAAACTTAGGACTGAGCTTTTGAAACAATAACTTTGTTCTCTGATCTTTTTGTGTGTGCATTGTAACTTACAATTCATATAGTAGGTTTGATCTAATTTCTGTGCTTTTTTTTCTCATATAATTTTGTAAGAATTATTAAAATATCACCACAATACAGTATAATAACATTTAATTTTTAGTTTATACATCTTCTTACACATCTGAATGATAAATTATTCATTAATGAGGCATTTTCTTATAATAAAAAAAAGGAGCACTGACGAAAGGTGGATTGTCTGGATGCGGTGTGAAACCTATGTCAAAATTAACTCAAATCAAAGCTGTCTAGTAAGTAGCAAGATAAATTACAATCAATTATGAATGATCCTAAGCTTTGGTCTGGTTTTGAGTTTTAAAATTCCAACTCTGGCAATGAACTGTTGGGGTTTGGGGCAGTGAAAGGAGAGAGGATTTTGGGGTATAAAGAGGTCTTTACTGGTCTGAGGTCTGGACAAGAGTGGCGACGACAATGGTGCGGGGTAGGCTTATATAGGGCTGGTTGGAACGTGAGCTGAGACTACAAGTGGCAGTGTTGCTAGGAGGTTAGTACTGTGCACAGTAGTCTAGGACATTAGAGATTGGGATGTGAGGTAAAAGAGATGATTTAATAGGAGCCGGGACCCCAACAGAACATTTGAATCTAAAGTGTTCAAGGATCAATGTATTGAATATGTATTGACTAGTTAGGTTCTCCAGATACCCTCAGTGATCACATGATTTTAAAAATAAAAAATAAAAAAAATGTGATTGTAACAATGAGCCATGTGTGATAAATGGAAACATCAGTCAAAAATCCATTTGTAATTATGATGGTATAGAATCTTCAAGTTATATGAACAATCTGAGGATTTGCAGCAGCAGCCAGAATTGTAATATGATGATAATCCACTTTAATGCGTAATGTGCCACTTTTAATCTGAAAAGAGAGAAGAGAAAGATTAAAAGATTTGCTCCTCAGAATTTGCACAGGCACCTCCATTTTCTTGAAATATACTTACTTCTGGAATTTCGCTCTAGCCTGTGGTAGTGTTTCTAGGGGGTCATCCACGAGGTATACCCGAAGTCCACGCATGTACGTATGAAGGTACTGCTCCCACTTCAAATTTTGTATGTTGAAGTCAAACACTTTCCGGTCCATCGAATTCATCTTGTTCCATAAGTTGTGCACATTTTCGTTCTTGAAGCGCCAGTCCTGTATGCAGAAGTATGTGATGACCTTGCTGAACTTGTGGATCTTTTTGTAGGCGTCCCACAAACTGAAAGGGAATGTTATACATTAGGGAACTTCTTTCTTACGAGCAATGAGAAAAATAAATTGGAAAGTGTGCCTAAACGACTAAATCAGCAACGCAGGATACCGGGGAGGACCGAAGGAGGGGTGGGGTGGGGTGGGGTGGGGGGAGGGGGTGGGGGGGGGGGGGGGGGGT
>CABIKL010000490.1:0-22011 GCA_902196195.1 Aptinothrips rufus
GCAGCCCGCTTGGCTGGCTGTAGGACAGAGACAGAGATAGAGCAGCCCGCTTGGCTGGCTGTGGGACAGAGACAGGGGCCCCGCCACAGAGCAGCGCTGTGCCGCGCCGCGCCGCCCAGTCCGAGCTGTCAGCAGAGCACATGCTGGGCTGGACAAGCCCAACCAGTTGACGACGTGGACTCAGTACATCTGAACACCAGAATTAGCCTCCGCTCGTGCTAGATATCCTGTCCAGCCGTCTCAGATCGGTGTTGGTAATAGCTGGCTATTAGGAGCATTTGTTTGCGAGCCTTTCCCAGCAGCGTCGTGTTATCTGTCACGTTGATAACTGGCCGTGACCTTGATAAGA
Organism: Aptinothrips rufus; assembly: GCA_902196195.1. Taxonomy (NCBI): domain Eukaryota; kingdom Metazoa; phylum Arthropoda; class Insecta; order Thysanoptera; family Thripidae; genus Aptinothrips; species Aptinothrips rufus. The sequence continues at coordinate 350 of CABIKL010000490.1, forward strand.
CCGGCGCGCCCCGCCCCGCGTCGAGCTGAGCGTCAGTCAGTTTGACCGCGAGCGTCAGGCAGCAGCACAACATGACAGCCACGCCGAAGGAAGCTCCCAGGGTGCGCCTCAACGACGGCAACAGTATCCCCGTCATCGGCCTGGGCACCTATATAGTGGGTATACACGGAGACCCTCCCCAGAGAACGTACAATACAAAGCTCTGTGCTGACCTCGGACTTCACTTGTTGCAGGGCAACCCCATTGACAAGGGGACCAATGCTTCGGGCGAGGTAGGAACAAGACGCCGCTACTGGACGCTTTGATCGGCAACCCGACATCCCTCCGTGTGGCCAGGAGGCGTCCCTAATTGCTATTGCAACGCCATTCACGTTGGAATCCGGGTCTCTTACGAGGGTTGAGGGCGCATAACGTGATCCGGGCTAAAAAAAAAAAAAATTGAAATTTTTTGAAGCAGCCCAAACCAAGTTTCGAAGTTTCCTGTTCATTTTGAAATAGGTCCAAAAATGACCTTGAATTATTTTCTCTTCACACTTGGTCTTTGGGTGGGGTTGCTCCATATTCTTGGATTTTATTTTTTCTGGGTAGCAGATGGTTCCTGTGGGCTTGCAGGCCGTCGGGGAGGTGGCGAGAGCAGTGATGCTCGCTATCGACACCGGCTACCGGCACATCGACTGCGCGCTGCTGTACGAGACCGAGGGCGACGTGGGGCTCGCCGTCAAGACCAAGGAGGCCCAGGGCGTGATCAGGAGGCAGGACATGTTCATCTGCACCAAGGTGAGGGGGAGCAGGGCGAGGAGAGTCAGTGCCTTGAGGTGTAAAGTACGTTGAAAGTTCCTCTCGCGGCTCCTCTGGTATTGACGACCGCACCGCATACACGACAGTCGATTGGGTTGCCTACCACTCTGCCTGGGTCAGGCGGGACTGCGCGGGGCCTCCCTCCTCCCGCCTCCAGTGTACCTGGCCCAGGCAGAGCGATAGGCAACCCAATCGACTGTCGTGTATGCGGCTTTACACCCGTTACATAAGCCAAAATTATACACGATGAGTACAAATTCGTGCACAGTTGTGTACAATTTCGAAATTTGTGCATAACTATGTATACGATGTTGTGCGCAGTTATGAACTGATTGTGCAGTTATGAACGTGAGTGTACATGAATCAGTGCACAACTATGTACAAAATTGTACGCACCGCGTTAGTGCGTGGAATTCCAATTGAGGTCCGTGCAGAGTTTTCAAATTTGTTTCTTTAATTCTGTTTTCATCTTGACCCCGCCCCGCCCCGCCGCAGCTGTGGAACAACGCCCACCGCCCCGACCTGGTGGAGCCGACCTGTCGCAAGTCCTTGGCCAACCTCGGCCTGGACTACGTGGACCTGTACTTGATGCACTGGCCCGTCGCCTTCAAGGAGGGGCCCGAGTACATACCGCTGGGGCCCGACGGCGAGGTGCTGTTCAGCGACGTCGACATCGTGGACACCTACAAGGCGATGGAGGCCCTGGTGGAGAAGAAGCTGGTCCGCTCCATCGGCTTGTCCAACTTCAACTCGGTGCAGCTGCAGCGCATCCTGGGCAGCTGCACCATCAAGCCAGTCGTCAACCAGGTACCGCTCCCCGCCCTCCCCCTCTGTTTCGGTGACTTGCCTCTAACGAAGGTCTCGTTAGCTGAGTGGCCAACGGCCTCGTTTTTCGGAGCATGGGTTCAGAGTTCGAATCCCCCTCACACTAACTAGCGGCAATGAGGCCAAGTTTTTTCACACCTAGCTGTGAACAAAATATGTTCACATTGAGGTATGAAAAATAAAAACTTGGCCATCCCGTTAGCTGTTTGGATGGACACAGGACGGTTTTACTTCACAGCACTACAGTCGTCACACGTCTGAGAGTGCCATAGTCGAATCCACGTTGGTTGTTTTAACAGGTTCGAGTTGTGGCCACAGGTAGGGTCGTGTGTCCTCCCGCCTCGCTAAGCGGTCTGCGGTCTTGACTCCGGCCAGATTCTAAGGAACCCGAAGGCTTTTGCGAGGACTTTGTTTCCAAACTTTTTACGCTAAGTTCGAACCGGGATTCGAACCGCTAACCTCTAACCGCGAGTCTCGTCACCATCCGTCAAGGCTGCGCGCTAACCACTCGGCTAAGCGAGAAGACGAGGATGGAGACGCCAAGAGGAGTAATGTTTGAGTTGCTCTCTGCTGTAGGTCATATGAAAAGACCTGAAAATTTCCGTCTCCCGGGCAGTCTTGAACACGGTACCCTGGTCACAAGTCGTCGTCGATACTGATTTCGCCACCAGCCCATTATGCCTGATGTGATTTCTGATATGCCTTTGTCGCGGTGGCAGCCCTTCACATTCACATCTTTTCCGAGGGCCTTCAACACGTTAACGTTGGATTTTACTTTTATTTTTGTTTGGAAAGCCATTTTTAACATCGAAATCACCGATGGTGAAATCGCACTATTTTATTTCTATCTAAAGTGGATTGCATGTAAAGTCCCTTGAAGTTTGCTCTGACATGGTTTGTCTTGTCCTGCAGGTGGAGTGCCACCCATACCTGAACCAGAAGAAGCTGATCGCGCTCTGCCAACAGCACGACATCTTGGTGGTGGCCTACAGTCCCTTCGGCTCGCCCGAGTCACCCTGGAGCGGTGGCAGGGTGGACCGCCTGCTCGACGACCAGACGATAGCAGCAGTGGGCAGCAAGTACCGCAAGACTCCCGGCCAGGTCATCCTGCGCTACCTGGTCCGTGCCCCGTGCTCTCTCAGGCTTGACAGTTAATTTCAGTTACCTCTGTATCCGCTAACTTTCAATCAATTTTCAGATCCAAAACAAGACGATTCCCATCCCCAAGTCAGTAACCAAGTCAAGAATTGAGGAGAACTTCAACATTTTTGACTTTGAACTCTCATCCGATGATATGACTACCCTCGATGCCCTTAATAGAAATCGCCGCATTTGTCCTTTCACAGAGTAAGTATTACTGATGGAACGTATGATAAAAAGGAGCCAGATAGAATTACAGGGTGGTTGGCCAGCGCCGTGAAATCTTGAAGTTAGACTAGCCCGGTGACTGCAGGCGAGCGGGTGAGCGGGCGGGTGGGCGCGGGCGTACGTGGCGGGCTTGTATAACAAAAAAATTTCACGGCGCTGGCCAGCCACCCCGTATATTAAAGATTTTGTTTGGGCCTCAATCATAAGATTTTTCCAGGAGTTTTCTTGATATCTCTTTGATGCTAATCTGATTACGAACTGGCGTATTTTTTTTTTATTTTGCAGAGGCCTTGGTCATCCTGAATACCCTTTCAATATTGAGTTCTAGAGAGACGATTAGCAGTCACATGATGATGTTACCATTTTGTCGGAACACCCCGATGTTCCTAAGGCCGATGTTCCTAAAAAAGTTATTTCATCTCGTTATTGTAAGATCTGGCTTGCTATGTATACCGGGTGACCCATGGACGCAGTGACGTCCTTGCTAGGAACGGACTTGTTATAACAATATCAACTATGGAGTTATGAAATCATGTAAATAACTTAATAAGTTATTAACATAAAAATGAGCAATCAAGTTATGTAAATAATTAAATAAGTCACTTACATATACATGTGCTAGAGGTGTGGTGGCACTTATTGCTCAACAAGAAACTTCTCTACACACTTGAAAGGTCATTTCTTAATTTACTATTAAATTGCTCTCCACTTGACGTGATACATATGTACTATGTACTAAATTGTACCTATTCAAGTCATAAATAAGTCTAAATATAAGTTTATCATTAAATATTTACTTAATTTTAATTATGTATTTGGGACTTCCCCGGAATTCCGTCACTTTCCCCGGGATGCAGAGCGGGAGATCTGCGTTCGATGCTCTTTGCGCGCCATGAGGCAACCTCCTGTTCTCCTGGTGCCAGAGCCTTTGCTGTAGAGATGAACGTCACCAAAGAGCAGACTGATGTCTGGCTACACATAGTCTATGAAGCCCCGGTAGCGCACTTGTCGTGGTCACAGAACCCTGAGCGGGAGATCCATGCTCGGATCCATGTTCGATACCGTTTTCCGCTTTTTATCTTTCGCGCGCCATGACTAAGCGCGGGAAACATATTTCTGCACTGGTTTGCAAGTCAACCTCCTTGGCCTTCCTGTTCCCCCAGCCAGGCCCCCGGCAGCAGCGCTGCGGTGGCTTATCTTCGAACCTGTGTGTTGGTAAACCTGAGTGTTGATCCTTCAGCTGAGCTGAAGGACCATCGGAACTAAATTCGCTCCATTCAAAATTTGTGCAGGCAGGTCTCCCCTAGTCTCCCCTTCCAGCAAGCTGATATGAGAAGGTCCAGTCCTATCACACGCGTGCTCGAGTTGTGGTCAGCTTTCACGAGCACCGATATCACGTGCACCCGAGCACGAACGAACGTAATTATTACCAGTTCAATTACCAGTCAAATAATGAAATGATATAACTTTTTAGGAACATTGGCCTTAGGAACATCAGTGCCATCCCCATCTTGTAGTCCCAGGAACAGGAAAGTTTGTAAGAAACAGGAAAGAAATACAAAAGTTACAAAAGAGAAGCATTTATTTTCACAAAGTCCTCTCCTAAAGGTGATTGAACAAAATTTTGAGTAACTTCCATTCTTTTAAAAATGTTTAACATGGAAAATTTTCGAACAATAAATCATTCCATAAAAATATTTGTAATAAATTGAATATCATAAATATATGTTTATATGAAGAGTATAATACACCTAAATAGATTAAGAAGGAAACTGGTTACACCTAAGCTGCACAGAGCTGTGTCAAACACTTTCACACATCTTGATGAAGATAGGACAATTAATCCTCACGAAGCTCAAAAGTGTTGTTGAAGAGTTTGTTGCGCAGATTTTATAGATGGTTCAGGCACAATAACAGCACAGCAGTCTTGAACTCAACGCTATTATTGAGAATCTTCAAACCAGTTAGTGCTAACTAACACCCAACAGACAGTAAAGCTTTCTACAATCATTACTCAGACCGATTAGTACTAATTCCCAAGTCCTACGTACTAGCATGGAAAAAAACAACTCAAATCTAGGAGTGTTATAGAGCAACAAAGAGAAAGTAAATGAATTCCAAGTTCTAAGTAATGGATTGGGTTTGCTCTGGAGTACAGAATGCATATGTAATTTTCAATGACAAATCTTGGTCCAAAAGAAAAAAATTATCAGTGCCTTCCCAATAACATTCCATGTAGACTAAACCCACAACAAAAAAAAAAGTTTTTAAAAAGAAATTTTACCACGTGCAAGAAACTTAATCCTAATAACAGAAATTATGTGATTATAAATATATGAGGTTCCAGCACAGTTTACAGAATTTCAAGGACCGACTTTAAAGACTTAGGGAAATATAATACATAAAAGGAAAAAGTATTTACAAATTTTAAAACTGCATCCATTGAGCTGGAGGGAAGATAAAGAAAAGCGAAACAAATGTAGCACACACGCACACACAGAACAACCATACCTTAAACAAAACTAATTTAAACTTATACAGTTCACCAATCAGACCAGTTGATCCATTAATTACAAGAGAAGTTCATTAAAAACAACAATGCCCACAACTACATGTAAGTAGTCACAAGGAACTTGATAAATTTTCCAAGTATCATTGATGCCTGAAATAAGTTTCAATAGGGATCATTGCCAAAACTATGATAATATTCATTAGCACCTCAATTATTTATCAACATTGCTGCAAACGGACCAACACTGAAAAACCTAATTTTTCTTTCAATAGATTAAACTGAATATCTTGAACTCTATATTGTTTCCCTGATTTGCATAGGATGGTGATGAACACTTCGGCTTGTGTTTAAGACCATGCTGATGCTGATACTTGATCAAAGAAAAAACTTCATTTGACTTACTTGCAGTATAAATGAGAGGAAAAAAACCTATGTAAACAGAGGAATGTTAACTTTATAGTTTTAAAACTGTAAAACATAAATACTTCTCATGTACAGTAGTGAACCACAGCTATGACAAAAAAATATGTAGATGAGTTCATACCATAACTGACAAATTCAAGCTCTAGAGAGCATGGTGAACACACTTTATTTATCAAATACTCCAGTATCTAAGTATAAATTTGTCACAGACACCATGAACCATATACTGATCACAAAGATATTATCACTATAAATGGGAACAACTTCATTAGATGAAAACATATGAATTACGCAAGTTGCGTAAGACTCACTAGGCGTCACTCCATCACATGTTACGAAAATAACAATCTTGAGAACTGTGATGTAATGACTACGAAAAATCAAAATGCACAAGTAAAACCAGGAATCTACTAGAATTTTTTTCATAGGGTGTAAACAGTAAAACAACTTTCCCCAAGAAATGATAATTGAAGATACAACCTCCATGCAATAATATAATTCAAACATTCAAATGGCAACTGTAAATACACTCATCAGCTCTGAAATCAGGCAAAGAATTCAAAACCATCCTAACAGTCTTTTATTTTACAATGTATGATTATAAGCTGTGACAAAGAACTTTTCTTTTACAAGCTATGTGGTGTGCGGATGGAGATGAAATACTTGGATGGACATCATAAATTCTCATTTCAGCAGGAAAATCAGCAGGTCAAATCATGACAGTTAAATGAGAAGTTTTCTCACAGATGTCTATGTTCAGTCACTATGAAACCCTGACTATCAAACCTTGTTTTTAGTGCTTTTTCATGACATAAATGAGAGACAGGGAAAGTCATGATAAAATAAGAATTTTGGTAAAGACAAACACAAACGTTGTATAAAAAGTAGCTTTGAATTAGCCAGAGGTTACTGTTACAATGAAAATCAGACATTAGAGCCCCAACCAATCTACAGAGACTGAGTTCATTCAAACAAATATACATTACAAATTTCACTCCAATAAACTACGAATTTCTTTGTGCAATTGACATAAGAAATCAACATAACAAGGAGACCCATCCACACCTCTATCCTCAACCAGGAAATGTTTCATAACCATTTCCATCTTGTCGCGTTGTCGCACAAGGGTAAGCTGGAAAAAAAATTCACATTATACAAAACATTCATTAAGAAATTTCTAGAACCTTTAAACAAAGACACAATGCTTAAATGTTTGCCAACTCACCCTCATACACCGATGTCTTTTTGAACGAACAGTACTGACAATGTTTCTTATTCTATGTGATAAGGGCGTGTCTAGTTCAGGCAAGAAAGGTCTTTCCACATCTATTTGAGTGAGAGATGACACGCCAAATACACCCTGCAGCCATTCTGAACTGACTCCCAAACCAATCCACAAGAACATATGAATTCCATTTTCTGAAAACAAATAAAAGTTTTAGTCAAGATTCGTGGCGACAAAAACTGAAAGCTTGATAAGATAAGTTAAATAAACACCAAATATTTTTTTATCTTTCTTTTCGGACAATCATAACTTACCTAATAAGTAAACACCCACGTCTTCCATAAACTCAATACTGCAACGCACAGGGAAAGGCACATCATTTGAATCAACATTTACAGTGTGCAGTGGCAGTAGTCGTGGGTAGAAATAAACAACAGACGAGGGTACATTCATGGTCATCACAGCCTGCATGACGAATGATCTGTCGTCAATGGTCATGTCTGAGCCTGCAAAAGAGGGCAAGCATTAAAGTAAAAGAAGCAGAAAAAAAGACTCTATTACTTGCATACTAATTATTGTTAAGTATTCTCTGAATTACCTCCAGACAACGCATCATTCTTGAGCAAGCAGTTGAGGTACAGTGGAAGTAGCTTCATTGTTTCTGGCAATATTAGCTGTCCTGCAGATGATGGGCTTGCCACATTTTTACGATAACATGCCAATATTTGCGCACAGACATTTACAAGGCCATCCTTAACTTGCTTTGGTGGATGTTCTAAAAGCTTGAAGCATGCTGTGGATAGCACAAAGTAAATGAGTACTTCATAACAAATACTGAATCCAAACACTCAAAAGAACTTCACAAAATATAGCTGCTAATTAAAACAAATTCACGTACCAAGTTTAGAAAAGAAGTTAATGATGGTATCTAGATCACAAGTTCTAAAGACATCAGCCATTTGGGAGCACGTTTTTAGACCAAGATTTAAAACACGTAGTCTTCTTTGTCCACCACATGAAGTGTACAGTAGAGCTACTTGAATGTAAATACCATCATCCTCAGTCAACTTATCATCATGTTTAATCTCGACAGCTACACCCTGCAAAAAGATACACAAACATTATCTCATGATCTTCCGTCATGAAGGCTAAAAATAAATCAGTATCTCAAACATCACCACGCATGAAAAAAAAAATGAATAAAATAGAATCACCTTATCACAATCAATGCTTGCAAGTTCCATATCTGTTGTGTTGCTCATGAAGAAATGACCATAGAAATCAGTCGCTCGCACTCCGGTGGAAGTTCGAACTCTCATGACCGCATCAAACGCAATAGGTCGGCTGATATTTCTCTGCAAATCCGCAATTAGACGGTCCCCATCCATATCCGCCTGGGTAACATAAGAAATTACAATAGCTACTTTGTTCCCAGTGACATAGAGAGCAATGTTCTGTAAAAAGTCATGTGGTAGTCTTACCTGGAAGTATGTGTATTTATACACTTCACCACCGGTCAGTCGGGCCACTTGGCTGATAGTTGCAATGTCAATGTACGAATTATTGAAGACATACAAATCGACACTGCAGCCAGCTGCAACACATTCCTGACCAAGGTTGTTATATGTGTTATTCTGCGGTGTTAGAACTGTCTTTTCCTTATCGGTACCCAGGAGCTTGCGGTCATCACGATTTTTCAGTTTACCGGGAGCTTCGGCAATTGGTAAGGATGAGTGGAAAACTATGAGTTTTCCTGCACACTCAGCAGCTTTCAAAGCCTCCATACCAGCCTGAATGGCAGGTGCAAGGACAGTTTCAGTTTCTCTTGTCTCCCCAAACATAGCTGGTATCTGCTCCATTAGAGAATCAATCACATTCGCTGATTCCTCAGGGTCACATAAGAATCCATCCAGAAGTGGCATAAACATTTCTTGAACATCTCCTACGACCATCATCTGAGGCTGTGCAAGACAACTCTGTGGCAAACAGGTACAAAAATCATCAATAAACCAATAAAAAAATACACAGCAACATTAATAAAACCGACTTAAGACTTTCAAAGAAGCTGAGAATAGAAAGATAAAGAAAATATAATCACCTTGATGTTATAAAAATGAACTGTGTTGTTATATGTAATGAATCCAACTTTCATGTTTGTTTTTTGAGCATTTAACGCAGAATCAATAGGTAATAACTTCAGTAACTCCTTCATTTGAGAACACAACAGATGAACCATTCCAGACTTGACACTATTGTATGAGACGTCAATACAAAAGATCAATGCTGGTGGTTTAGGGAAGGTATTGTTCCTACAGTACTCTTTAGTGGCTACAAATTCATATGCTCCAAGCATTAGTTCAGGTCGCTCAAAGCGGTCGACCCGCATTCCAGTGTGGTCCAAATGCTGGAAGTAGTCTGGCGGCACTTCTGTTGTTGCTTTGCAGAATAAACAGTGGAATCTCCTTCCTCCGTCAATGAACTGCATGTAAGGACACATGTACGCCTTGCAGCGCACGCAGCGCACAGGTCCGACCTCACCCATGTTCACAACTGGGGGTGGTAATTCCTGTTGAGCTGTCTCTGCCATTGGACTTAAAATGAGTGCCAGTGGCACTTTAGTCTGCAAGTTGAGGACAGACCATGATGAGTTAAAAGGTAAAAATATCAATGACTACCATTGTGAAGTAAAGAAAACAATATTCTGCAAAACTTACCTGTTTCATTATATCCATGGTAGTTGGGACATTGTACATAGAAGCACGAATGTACCTTGGGCTACAGTTACCCTGATCCTGCACAATGAAGTCAGTGGTGACAAGGGGTGGCGCACGACCTTTTTGATGAGTGGAGAACACTCCACCATTATTTTTTTGGTCTTCTTCCATCACTTGAATCTACATGGAAAATTGAAAACAGAATTTAACAATATTATACAACTTATACATCTGAAGTAGTTGACATGGTTTCACAACATGCTCTGTACCTGGCTAGGCATGTGTGCCGGATCCAGCCTCTTCTGCTGCTTCTGCTGCTGGGCAGGGAACATTCCTCCTGGGGGTGCTCCATACTGAGTTGGAGACTGATGTGCGCCCTGACAATCAAGTGGATCTGGTTACATACATCCTAACAAAATGATTTACTTTCAAGAGGCAGAGAGTAAACCCTTACGTGCGCTGGAGGGTATCCCTTGTTCATGTGAGAGCCAGGCGCTCCTGATTGTTGAGGATACCCCATTCCTGGCTGCGGAGGGTACTGCCCAGGCATTGGAGGAGGTCCACTCTGATAACCCGCTGCCATTCCCACGTGAGGACCATTAGCCATATTCCCACCTACCAAACAGATTATACCAATCACAATGTTCAAATCCACAGGATGCTCATTCTGTACCTAATGAACCATAACTACAAAGAAGGCATGAGGAATATCTTACCAGGGGGAAGAGGGCCTCGACTCATGTTGGGAGGAGGCTGTGCAGAGGCTCCGTTCATGTAAGGAGGCCCAGGCTGCTGCATTGGAGGCCTCCCAGTATGTGAAGGAGACTGCACATTGGGCATCCATTGGGACTGCATGTCTGGGGCCATCCCTTGGTTAGAAGCATCAGCTCCACCATTGAGTGCAGGAGGATACCCTGCTGGTCCTGGGGCGCTCTTCATATAACCAGACTGAAATGTACATGGCATGTATTGCATGAGAAACTACACTGTACAAATAAACATATTAGCTGGACGGCTGAAAGAAAGCATGAAATAATTTACCTGAGGAGGAAGTGAAGACCCTTGATGGGATGGTGCTCTGGGTGGTGCACTCCCAAGATTCATCCCAGACATCTGGTCAGATAACTGGGCAGGGTTCATTGCATGTTGGCTCGGGGGGCCACTAAACTGTTGTGCGCCTGGCATGGGTGAAGGGGCAGGCCTGGGGAGTGGACCTGATGGGCTGCCTTGGATGCCTGGTGGCCCACCGGAAGGCTGTGGCCCAGGTTGAGGACCAGTAGGGGGACCTGCTGGTGGGCCACCCATTGGGCTACCCATGGGGCCACCCATAGGGCCACCCATGGGGCCACCCATAGGGCCACCCATGGGGCTACCCAAAGCACCACTCCCTGAGGGGCCGGTAGATATCCCTCGCATTGGACCCGAAGGTGAGCCTTGTTGCTGGCCAGGTTGGTGGTTGGGAGGGAGAATGGTTGGTGGACCAGGTGGTGGACCAGCCAGAGAGCTGCCAGCTGGAGCCGCTGTTTGTGGACCAGATGGTGCGCCACTCATAGGGCCAGCAGGTGGACCAGAAGGTGATCCGAGGGTCGGTCCTCCCATGGGTCTGCCAATGGTACTTGGTGGTCCTGGTGGGGGCTGACTCGGAGGTGGAGCTCCTTCAGAAACCAAGGAAAACAGTATAAGCTTTTAAACAAGAATTATACTGGAGGAGGATAAATTACAAATTAGAACCTTGAGAAGTTGTTGAGGAAAATCAAGTTGAATGAGCTCAAAAAATATTTTTGAAGAAAAGAACTTTAAGGGTTACCTTACTGAAAAGGGACCAAAGAAATACCTTGTGACATAGGCGGCAGGGATGATGGGCCGTTAGAAGCATACTGAGGATGCTGACTGCCGAAGGGGGCTCCTTGACTTGACAGGCTGGGGTGAAATCCCGTTTGGGGTGGCATCATCTGCTGACCGGGGAGTGTCTGGCCAGCCATGCCAGGAGATCCAGAGGGTGGACCCCCAAAGCTCCTCTGCTGCGGTGGTCCATATCCTTGATTCGGAGCGCCCTGCCCACTGGGAGGTTGTCCGTAATTGCCTACAGGAGCACCCCCATATGGAGGCTGATGCTGTGGCGGCTGGTACGCCGGATTCATACTAATCAAACACCTAAAATAAATGTAAGCACAGAAAACTTCAAAACTCAATTATTTAGAAACATCTTAAAAAGAAATCAGAATTCATGAGGAGTCCATTATAGTAATGACATTGATTTTATGAAATTAAGGGAAAGTAAGTTAATAATGTAAGCAAATATAACAACTAAATGTTAAAATGCAATTACTATATGAATCAAAATGATGAAATACTGAGGATAACAAAACAGAACACTTCATCTTGTGTTGTTGGCATCTGACAGGAGGAGATAGGTTATATGAGGAGAATGATACACTTTCACAAGGGGCACAGTATTCAAAGTTCATGTAGAGCAATGTCAGAAAATATTTTTATAGTTCAGTTACTATCAAACACACATATCGTTCGAATGTAGGTTGAAGTCTCCACACATACAACCAAAAACTAACCTGCCAAGGTGTTAAAAAATAAATGGGATTTCTGAAATGGAGCTTATAAGGAGGATATTGCCTGGATGATAACCCAACGTGAAAGGAAGATTACTGAAAGACATGAAATTCTGAGAATGGGTGATCAGCCAATCGAATTTAAGGATGCCGATTCTTATTTATAAGAGTACAGTAAACTGTCATTCTGCTACATGGCTAAAATGATATTTCGAGGCACTATAGCAGACGACCCACATCAAACTGTAGATGTAGAACCTTACTTGTTACTTTCACGATGCACAAAACGCCTACAAGAGACAAACAACAAGACAACAACAATCTAAAATAAAATAACTGTTTTCCATGTATGTCTTGTTCCAGCTGCTCTATGTCTGCCACGTAAGGCTCGGCCAACTCGAAGGCAGACGTACTAACATAAACATAGAACTATCTTTCGAATCGAAATCCACTCATTTTATCTCTGCCACAACACACTTATGGTTCTGTTCTTTTGGAACATTGATTAATTCCTAAGAATTACTATGTACTTGAAAAATGTAGCGTCAGTATTGAGAATAGTTCCAATCTTACAAGTGCAAATGTTCTTCACCCTGTTCACCTATTATGATTGTTCCGGTAAATTTTTCATATTTGCTATCAGAAAACAATGTATGAGAAAATAAGTAGTTTTCATCAGAGGTAGCAAGGAGGTAGTCTGCTGTTTGTCTGCTGCGTCGAACGTTCATTCTCAGAAACAAATTTATTTTTATTGAAATTAACGGAGGAATGAATCTCTATGATTTCGATTCATATGTTGTGTGTCGTGAAATGAGTTGAAAAGGTACTATTGCGTAGAGGTTAGTGAGAACCTGCAATTATGAAGAGTTGTTTGTTTTTGTTATAGTGTATACTGGATTAATTTATATCATTAAAATTGTCAATATCGTGTATATGACGAGATTTCCTTTTTTTAATTTTTCTTTTTTTTTTTCTAATGTTGTATGTGATTTCAGTTTGAGAAGATGTCTGATCCTGATCCGATTGTAGAGATGTCCCGAAAGGGAATTGAGCAAGCGCTGAGGGAAGAAAGAAATCGAGCTTCCAAACTGAAAGAAGAAACCCTAAATATACCGATTGCTTATTTATTCTGTAGCTGTGGGATAAATATAAAGGAAAAACTTTTGAGGAGCTTGATTGTTTCATCAAAAATATCCTTCAAGCAATTTATTAATCATTTTTTTAATGACATACCAAAACAACAACATGAAAAAATTGAGGTAGGCATTTTTTCATAAAACTTTTCCACTAACCAAAATTCTGAAATCATTTTGATCACTGCTTTTTCTTAAATTTCAGTATGTGAAAGCTTTAGCTGAACAACGGAAAGAGCATCCAGCAGTTGTCCTTCTAGAACAGCTTGCTGCGAGTAAAGACCCTCTTGTTACTGTAAAGGACCTAATCGAAGGATTAGAGAAGGCTAAATTGTACAGAACTATAGCTGGGCTAGAAGCCCTCAACATCCACTGTAAGTCATTCGAATCAAATATTATCTACAAGAGAGCCCTGAAATATGATTTTGGATTGTAATCAGTTACTATGTTTTTGTTTTGTTGCTTGCCTGGATGATGCAGCTTTATCAGAACATTCAGTATCACACAAAGGTCAGTGGGTTTTCTTTTACTCGTACTTTTTTTCTATGGCAGCATGTGACATCCATACTTATCATACTGCGTATGCTTTTTTTGTGCAACAGACTGCCGTTCTGAAATTTCTTTAACAGAGAAGAAAAATGTTACTTTTCCACCCAGTCATCCGCAGCATTTAAGAATTCGAAGTGAAGTAAATGTGTCCCTAGGACAAGAAAAAGTGAGTAAGCTCCAGAGCTGTAATTTTTTTTTATCAATTTCATATTATTTCATTGAAATGATGCTTATTGTGTAACTTTTACTATCTGTCTCAAGGTTTACCTGGGCTACATACTAGTCACATTTGTTGAAGACGGAAGACATCTCGCTCAAAATGTCACTGACACATTAGAGAAACTTTCATACAAAGTATTCTCTCTTCATGACTTCACCGATGAGATTATTCAGGACTTTGCAAAGAATATAATTTGGATACTGTCTCAGGTAGAAACCTATTTAGTGCATTTTGTTCTTTTAATCCTATTTTGTTCTTTCTTGGTATTTCACAAACTTATCATATCTATCATTGCAGGTTGACTTTGTGATACCAATTTTAACTAAGGAGTACTTTGAAATGTTGGATGCAGAGGACTCTGTTAACAGCTCAGACATTGATGTCAGGTTTGCCCCATTTGTAGCTCGAGTGTTGGTAGACGACTGGGCCTCAAGTTTCAAAAATAAGAAATTGAGAGCTTTCAAACCAAATGATATTGAATGGCCTTCAAAAATTATTTATCCTCCATTCAAAGTGGCTGTAGATAACGTAAGTCATCTCCCTATGATATTGAAGAAGCCCAAAACTGCCATTTTCAATCAGTGATACTGAACGTAACACAGATTTATTAGTGAAGTCTGAAGTCTTGCTGTGTTTTAGTTTTTAAACCAAAGTAATAATCTGGTGGTATAGGAGAAAACAATAAGTAACTGTAAATGGGAAACATTTATTTTTTGGGGTCTAACATGTACATTGAATCCATATTGATATGGAGACAATAGAAATCACAGTCTCATGTCTAAGGAACAAATCATTCTGTAATTGATGGCAGTTTCTTGTATACTAGTTCTCTAATTTTTCTTCCAAGACAAAGGTTAATAAAAATCTGGCCTTCCATAGTAAAAATTGTTGTCCACATATATTTAACAAAACATTATTCATCTGTCCAGTGACAGCATCTTCATCAGCACCAAGACAGCAGAACAGACAATTCTTGCCAATCTTTCCACTTACTAAATGAGAAATTAATTATTATAAGCAACACTGATTTCGACAACTTTATATTAAATATTGAGTGATTCAATTACACTGCACTGGTAAGTACAGTAATGAAATCATACCACATGAAAATTAAATTCTTCATAATATGATCAACACAGCAAAAAGAAAAAAAATAATCAAATGCATTATCCAAACAACGTGTCAATACACTTTCCTGAAGCTATTGCTCTTTTTCAAACTAGGTTACAAAAAAAATAGATATATATATATATTCATATGTTAACATACAATTCGTAAAACGTCAGAGCCAGGTGATGGCATGGTGTAGTCCACGATACCACACTGTTATGACTAGTAAGGAATTTTTCTACACGTGTGTCGATTTTTCTGGTCCACACAATGTCTGGCAAGTTGACTCCTTGCTTGAAGCAGTCTATCCTTTTCAAAAATTAATAACACAGGAATGCTGCTACATTAAGTACAATAGCATTCACATTAGCCCTGATAAAGTTTTATAACTTTGCTCACAAATTATGTGTGCACTAATTGGAGCCAGTTAAGGTATAAACCAGCTATTCTAGAAGTAAAATCAATAAATTATAACAACCATGACATAAAAGCACTTTCTAATATAAAATAATTACAGGACATTTTAAATATTGAGCCAATGCCATGGGATAAAACAAACTAGGCCCAGCTTTATCATATAAATAAAAATACCTCTGACTAACAAGTGCATTACTTAACTAAGTACAATATTACACCACAAGAATCCCTCAGAAGGGACCAGATACACAGCCATGCCTTCAACAGAATTGATTCAAAACCCACTTAAAAATCTATGTACTGCCTTGTCGAAACAAAAGAGTTAAATATTAAAATATACATAAAAAGCACAGTGACCCACCTGACATAGTCCATGCAAGATAAACCATGTCCATCACAAATTTGAAAAACAATGTTTCGTCTACAATACAAATGGAAAAAAATTCATTAAAAAATGGTAAAAATTATGAACTGTACAAACAAAATGTGAAATGATTATAAGTGGCGGATAGACTAGTAGCTGGCAAACTGGCCCGCTTCCTTTAGGCTCATAAGATTTTACACACCCATGCAAAAATCACAATTCTCATTCACATTCTCGCCGTCTCTTGCACAAACACACCTACACTTTCATACAGAAAATTGTTTCTAATATTTACAAGTAAAAATTGCATTTACATCAAATGATAAGAGGACATCAGTTGTCTCTACATGCAACAGCTGCCACTAATGCTGCACCTCTACCGCTGCCATCTTCTGAGAGCATCAAATCAAACTGGAAAAAGATAAAATCAGAATGACAAAATGTGATACCTTCTGAAAAGTGGGTCCTTCTTTAATTCCTCTGTAAATTATCTTACCTTTATACCAGGGATGATGAATTGTTTGATCTTTTCTACCATTAAGTCATGGAAGTGAGGGTGGAATCGATACACTGATCCATCAACACCAACTGTTAAGCTTGGCTCCTTCATCTTGTTAATGAGGACAGCAATGCCCGCAGATACCAAATGTGCAGCACGTCTTGAAACACACTCACAAATGTAGCGAACGTTGGCACAGTCCTGTTCAGTTGCATGAGCAAGTCCGAGCTCTCCCAGCACTTCACGACAGTTTAAAAAGCTACCTCGCTTATCACTAGAAACAAAGGGTAAAAATTATGTCAGGAATATCTCTCCTTCTAGAAGAAGCAAGGTAAAGTTGAATGAGGTAAGTTAAATTACCTTTCTATTTCAGAAACATATTTTGTGAAGAAATTTCCTCTTTTAAAGAGAAGATCCGAACCTCTTCCACCAAAGAGTAAACCATCTTTTGTAAACCGCACCAAAACAAGTCGTACTAACTCTCCCATGTACATTCCAGAGATCATTTTTTCAAACCTACAAAACCACATGAACTTAAAAAACAAATTCAGACTAATAATCCAACATTACATTAAACTCTACCTCACACAATTCGTACTTACAGCTGTTTGCCAGGATTTATTGAGTACTCATCTATTTCTCGGTCGTATTCTGTGATAACAATATCAAGTGCACCATCACTTCCAAAGGCACCCCATTCGGTGTTCACAATACAGTCTGGTTTATTTGTGTCTCCGTCAAATAGTTCGCAGTTTTCAGTCTTCTCCACATAGCAAACATTGCATCCAGTACCTGACATACAAAAAGTTCATTAGTCAAAAACATGAGGACTTGCTACATAAGCTATATAGAGTTAAATGCCAGCAAGAAAATTCAATCTGTAAAACAAATATAATACCATAGGAAATACTGATTCTGAGACTTAAAACAAAAGCAAAATCAGTTAAAGCAATAAGACTTATTAAGAAGCATGCACACTTATTAAGAATCATGCAGATTGTATGTCAATGCAAGCATAATTCCTTCATGCTCATTACATGCTTTACAATGTAAGTGACAATTGCAGTGATTATGAATTAGTAAATCTACATATGAAGGAAAAAACAGTTATTAATATAAGATTGCAGATTCATTTAATATTAAGAAGCAGGAGAGCAAGTTTTAATTTGCGCAGGGAAAAACAGACAAGAGTACAGAAAGGAGACTAGGAAGAATAAAAAGTTGTGCAATATCAACAAAAGCTACTGAACGCTATTTTGTAGCAAGCCTGTTAAAGAGAGACTAAAGGAGATAAGATCTTGTGGGTTCTACACAAAACAAAAGCCATTTTTTAATATTTTTAAAAAGCTTTTTAGAAGTGGAAGAAATGCACATCTAAGTGGTACGTTACCTTTTCATATCAAGTTTTAATGAAAAAAAAATTAAAAAGGCAGATCGGTAGAGAGCAAAAGTACCAATAAAATACTTCAAACATACCAACAATGAGACCTATTCTGCAGTTGTGGTTCTTCCAGGCACAGGACATGAGCGTGCCAGTTGTGTCGTTCAGAATGGCGCAGACCTGGATCTGAATGTCCTAAACAAAATCACAAGCGACACCATGTTATATGCATCCCCAACAGTTCCAAAAATGCACACACAAGCAAATGAACCCCAATATGAGCAAATACGCTTTAAATTTCAGGAGCTTGGTTATAAGAAAAGATATTGCTTATTATTATCAAGCAACTAAAATTTCACTACCATAAATTGATAACAATTTCAAAATTATAAAATTTTAAAATTCAGAAACGCTAGTTAAAGAGTACTATATAGTCAAAAAAAGATATCAGTACACACAAAATCTGATGTTGTCATAGCACAAAGAATTTCATTTCAAATATTCAACTCTGAGCTCTGGTAATTTAAAACATATGTGAAATTGAAATATGTGGGTTAGAAAATTCTCCAAATGACACATGCACATCTCAATTAATAAAAAAAAAAAAGAACTTAAAGATGTAGGTCACTGATCCTAGCATATCTATAAAACTCCATGTAATTAGTTTCTTTTCCTTCCAGAAATAAACTTTTTATACATGGTATTGAATTCAGAACACCAAATTCCATTTGAGTTCTTTTAAGAACAAACCTGTAAGAGCACAGAACCATCTTGAAGCAATAAAATGTTGTATTTTCTAAACTTGTGTAGCATGACGCAAGAACAGAGACTATTCAACTCTCATTTAACAAGGCCTCAATTTCAATTCTAAATGAATTTTCAACAAATGGATGGATATGTGCCAACAATTTAAGTAAGTACGCTTACAGCAAACAATATTTAATCTTTACCCAGCATAGTCATCGAAACATTAGTTCTTCCCAAAGTGTTTGCATCACTTGCTCCCTGGTTATTATCCTCTTCTACAAAAGCATGTTCGTTCATTGAGAGTGGTCATGGAACATGTCCCAAACATGCTATATTCCAAAGCTATGCCCAACCATTAACTTCTCAGGCCTATTTCACTTACCAACAATCAACCCTACACGGCAGTCATTTTTTTGGAATGCGCAATTTATAAGAGTGCCAGTTGTATCATTCAGCAGGGCTACAACTGATACTTTAATATCCTGGAATCAAAAATAATAGCCATGCGGCTGCCTACAGGGTACGAACTTAACCCTTAGCCTTGGCTGAGCCTTTTGTTTTTCCATCCATCTCTTTTATTCCTTAAGACTATTTAATGAGGAGGATGTTCTCTGAGTTATAGCAATAAGAGTCCAAAATGGTAAAAATATACCTACCCCTCGTCGCTTGATGGCGTCTTTTAAAAGCTGTACAACATCGTTTCCAACAACTCCACTGCATTTAAAGCCCTTGGTCCAAGTTTCAAGGATTCCTTTGGTAAGACCAAGTTGTTGAAGTGGGAAGCTGAATGTGAATCCTAACGGTAACTTCTGGCTGCAAAAAGTACAAGAAAAAAGTTGTTGCTATAAGCCAATAACAGTTGTCAAAATTTCACTTACATACATTACACTTCAATACATTGTACTCACCAGTACACATCGTGTTCCTTCATGAAATTTGCAAGACACTCTGCTATGTGATCGAATAGTTGCTCTCCAGTGCCGATCATGATTGATTGAGGAATTGCATAAATTTTAGACTGCATATCGAAGTGATTTTCACCCAGGTGGATAAGCAGGACTCGAAAATTTGTGCCACCGAGATCTAAGGCCAGAAATTTTCCTCGTTCTGGAAAATAAAAGAGAATACTTATACATGGGTTCTTATCAAATAATTTGAAGGATAAATACAATCGAAGTTGGGATAGTTTACATGTTGTCGTGTAAATGGTGAATGGATTGGTGTAACGCTATTGATAACTGGCCTGACATTTGTGAAAGTGACAGCGTGTGTAAGTGGACCTCACCTCAGGAATATGAATGCACACACACTTACCTGTTCCATTTGGCAGATCCTGGACGTAGGTGATGAAGCACTTGACGACAGCCTCTTTGTGTGTGTCCTTCCCGAGACCCTTCTCTAAGTCTTTGAGGATGCGCCGCATGAGCTCCGCGACGGTCTCGTCCGTGAGACTGAGGTCCTTGCATCGTTCACGAATCTGGGAAATAAAAATAAAATAAAAACACTGTCTCAGACGCATGAATTATCGCCCTGGAGAGAAACACGGCTCCAAGGGTAAGTGTGACATATAGGTCGGCACAAGAAAAATGATGCAAATGAGAGAGCAGAAGATGAAAAGCTTTTGACAAGGGGGAAGAGCAGCGCACAGGACGAGCGCATGAATTAGGTTATGGGCGGCCAGTCCGCGGTGAGAAATAAGACAGTAACATAGATTTCAAGGCCTTAAAATAGGTGACATTCAATTCTTGCCTTCTGAGCAGCTTCAATGCGCATCTTAATTTGCGAAAAAGTTGGACAGGAACTGAGGGTGTAGAATGGGACGCAAAGTAATGCGGGGCCGAGGCCAGGAAGAGCACTACGACGACCACGTCTGCGAGGAGAGCTGCAGCCCGACCCGACCCGAGCGCGACAGATTGAGCGGGAGCGGGACTAAGAACAAGGATCGGGATCGGAATCGGGATGTACGAGTCGGTTCGGTTCGGCTGATTGGTGAGAGTCGAGAGTGAGAGTGATGCCGCTGGACAGGAACTGGCACTTCTTGTGCTCGCCCCTCCAGCGCAAGGTGCTCCAGTCCTGCAGCACACTGCAAGCACACGTGAGCGCGGCCCCAGCTGAGCGAGACCCTAGTGGTCGGAGTTTGAGGGTAGTAACGTGCGTGGAAAGGGAAGGGGTGGTCCCCATGGGATGGCACTGGACGAATCGGACCCTACTCTTACAAAGGACCAACTTGGGTAATGGAAGGGGAAGTGAGGGAGGACTTTGCCAGCTGGCTGAGGTCTCGGTTCTACAGACAGCCGAAACTGAGAGCCGAGGTCAGCCGATCTGGCGAACACTGCCGAACAGAGCAGAGACGCGGAGAACCTGGGGGAACTGACCTTGGTGATTTACCCTTCCTATCTACCCCTCCCCTTCACCTCCCTCCCCTGTCCAGCCCTAATGCAGGGGCTGGTCGCGAAAGGCCAGGGTGCAGGAGAGCTGATGGATGATCTGACTCCCTCCTCTCCTCAAAAAGAGTAATCGTATGGTGCTGGCGCTAATCATCCTGACATTGGGACGGATCAAAGTCGAGTCTTCAACGGCCCCGGTAGTTGTGTAATCGTAAACACGGCGCGGCCTTGAACGAAACGAGTACTCAACCAAAGCATTCCCCTGCATCCAGATCCCGATTTCCCGTCTCTTCCCTCTTCTCCTCCCTTTCCTCATCCACTCCCTTCCCTCTTCCTTTCCCTTTTCTCTCCTCTTCCCTTCCGACCCCACGCTTGACGCAATCGATAGGAGGGAGACCAGCGGGTGGCGTGGTGAAGGTGAGG